>MU226035.1:1250747-1276851 GCA_018584345.1 Thuja plicata
CCCTAACCCAGAACTGGACAGGATTTGGCTGTGCTTGGAAGAATCTCTGAGGAGATAAATTGTTGGGGTCCATGATTGCAAAGTTGTAATACAAGAGAAGGTGCATTAAGACTGAATAATGCAAAAAATTTGGTTCCTTCTCCTTAGGGTCTTTCAATTTCTTCTGAGTTGCAATAAAACCCTCATGCATCTCATCAATTATATGCTGGATGTAGTCATAACTAGTTCTTGAATGCACCTCTTGTAGGTCCAAGACCATCATTAGGACACCATGACCTATTCTTTCTGCATCTCCATCTATCCCTAGTACTCTACAAAGGGCATAGGCATTGTACTTGATATAAAAGTGCAGGTCCTTGTAGTAATATGGGTAGGGTTCAGCCTTAGGACCTACATGATCTCTTAATTCCTTTGGCATGTGCTTCTTCAACAAGCTCCTTGCAAAACCAGCCTTTAGACTATATCCCTTTTCCTATTTCTTCATGTCAATTTTGGTTGACATGGTGCTGAACAAACCAAATGCTTGCATGAAAGAATTTCTATTCAGTATCAGTAAGGCAATGCCATCATCTCTTTTGATGGTCTTTGTTAGGGCATCATAATGGTTTGCCAAGTCCAAAAATAGGTCAATATCCAGGAACACATCAGGCACTAATAATCTACCCAGACCAGATGTCCAAGGGTTTGAAACAGGGATAGGTTTATCTAAATTTTTATAAAAGTATTTAAAGAGAGAATAACCTGTTGTTCCTGGGGTTGTAGCATCTCTGATGTTCATGAAGTCATCTTTAAACACTCCTGCATCTATCTTGCTGTTCTGTGTTGAACCTGGCAGCAGCTGGAGAAACTCGTCTGAATAGCTAGGTTTTCCTTTTTTCTCCTCTCCACTGCCTCCGCTTGTAGAAGCCACGCTCACAGCTCTACTCATCTTTGTGATAGCTTAAAATTCCTTGATACTGAAACAAATCAATTCTTTAATATCAACTATCTGTCTTGAGAACAATCCTTTGTAACTCTTAAAAGTTTCTTATCACCTTTGAAAATACTGCAACTTCTCTGAATATCACTTCTTACTAAAAAATAATCAACTCAGCTCTTAAATCTGAAAGCACGGTGAACAAGAATGAAAGCATGATCATCTATTTATAGGCATTTTGATTAAGAGTACATGGCTCATAATTTGGAAACGTCAGTTCTGCCATTAAGTTTCCATGCCGTGAGCTTTCAAAAACCTAGCCGTAGTTGCACGAAGTTGACAGAAAATTGAATTTGAAATTATGAATCTTTGGCACAATCATCAAACGTTTAAAGCAGCTGACATGGCATCTTCTGATTTATCCTTTGTCATACATCTCAGCTACCTTTTGTGCATAGTAATCAAAATTCATGTATCTGATTGGCCGCCGAGAGATCCATTCTGTCATGTCATCTACTTGGTGCCGTATTTTAGATCTCAAGATCTAGCGACCTCGCGACTGCAGGAAGTCTCTTTGTCGCGAGCACTTTTCCTTAACCATGGTTTAATCTCCAGACCTGGCGAAAATGCACATTCTCTACCTTGGCTAACCCAAGTCCATCTGGCGATCAAGCGACACAAGTGAAAATCTAAGTCGCATGGGGTTAACACTAACTCATCATCTTTCTCCAGACTTGGCAACAAACCGTTTTATAATTAATCTTTATAATTATCGCTAAGTCGCTAGATACTCTTGTTCTTTCTTAAGACTACATGACAACCTTAGTCGCTGAGTCAGAAGACAACTTTAACTTGATATTATCATTGAAAAGTACCCTTTCTCTGTTTACGGTGACCTTGCGACATACCCTAATCGCCAAGTCGGGAGGACTTTTTCCCTGGGGCACTTTCTTCTCTAGACTATGCGACCACCGTCAGATCTCTTTATTTCTTCATCGAACGGTTGTCGGTTGATCGCTATAGATTTCTTCATACCCTTAAGTCATCTAGAGACCTCACGACTGAAGGCAAACATACCTTAGTCTCCTTATCGCTTGATCCAGTTTCCCCTTCTAGCGACCTCCCGACAACCACTTACATCATGACAGATGTCATATGTTCTTTTGTCCACTCAATGCATACTGGAAAGCTGAGTCATTACTCCTATTCTGGCGACATCCCGACTGAGGGAAATCACTAACATCAAACAGTTAGTCGCGGAATCGGGACTGTTATCCCTTAACTGTCATTTCATCACAAGACCATGCGACTGAAGGAATACTTAACTATTTATCATGACCTGATCTAGCGATCATGCGACATGAAGTGAATCACGAAGTCTGATGACATTTCTTTGACTTTTGACTTCTCTCATGATCACTCGACTGAGTAGTGGGTCCCATTAATTATAAAGCTTATGACACAGCTATCCCGCGACTACCTGACTAAAAAGATATCGCTAAGTGTTGAGAAGCAGAAAGAATATTCCATTTTATAAGGAGACTACGCAACACAAGGCAAAAGCGAAGTCGGGAGATATTTTAGCATATTCGCTCTGGGCAACGCGATTAGGTGACCTAACTTAAAGCACATGTCTTTAGTGACTTTGAAAAGTAACGATGAAATATAAGACATGACCTAGGGTTTTAAATGCATCATTTTAACTTGGATACATAGGGTTTTTCAGGGTTTTAGCAATTTTGGCAAGGTTTAAGCATGAAAACCTGAAAATTTTCACAGGGCAAGACAAGGAACAAGGGAAAACAACAAAAACAGGAAATACAACCAACATAAGCCTTGGTGAAAATAATGTACATTCAGCGGTAGACTGGGGATCCACTGGCAATAAATGTTAGGGATTCTAGGATCCTCAAGGCCACGTATTTAACATGCTTATTGCAGTCTCTAGAGTTAATCCTCACACTTGCAGCACATTACAACTCTTCTGTCTAGGCCGTCATGCTCGCAGCCCCAGAACCCACTAGGTATCCTATGCTTATGGTGTCTCTGGACGCTGCTACTTTCTAGATGGGCTTGGGGATCCCTCAATTGGACAAACCAGTTGTGGTTACCAAAGAATATGCCTTAGCGTAGTTCAAATAGTTGGAGGAAGCAGCCCAGATATACATGAATAACCACTAGCTCAAGACCCCGAAGAGGGATCCCAAGAGAATGAAGCTAGAACTCCCCCAGTCTGAATTTAAAGAAAGTATCTAGATGGGGATAATAGAACTATCCCAGGTCTTTAGGAAACCCCATGCCCAAGAATTCTCAACATGGATGTACTATTTTCTGCTTGGCATCTCCACCAAGGGAGAATATTTTGATTGGGCCGCCATCATCTCCAACCATGTAGATTCTCAGTTTCTATAGGTGGTTCAAAAGTGGAAGTTTCATATGAATTCTTATGTCCTTTGGGCCTTGGAACAACAATGGCCCACTACCAAAAGATTACTTACATCAGGTGTACTCAAGATTGGCCCAGGTCAAAAGGCTCCCTAGGACTATTCCCACAAATCCAATGGGAGGCCAGTTTCCCTAGCTTCTGCTGTGTGAATGATGCCTTTATTTATTACAACTTTCTCACACCTACCTAGGATGCAAGATACCACCTCTCCATAGAGGTGATGAATCTGGTCAGAAGTTACAGTCATTATTATATACAATTTTAGCAACATACATACATAAGGGTGACCGGTTTCTCTGGGAAACCTTACTTGTTACCCAAACATTGCGGGAACAAGATAATTCTTTTAGAATATTGTAGGCAAATAATGGAGCTACATGTCTTCTATGCCTTGAAGAAGGTGACAAACATCCCATTCCCAATTACTTGTGGGAATTACTCATGCAGTCTGGCCGCGGCCAAGGAAGAAGAGAACAAGCTCAAAAGCTATAACTTAGCAGAATTCTACTTGGCACGGAAGAATTTTGATTTGCATGGAAAAATTGCGTCGGCACTTCCCCGGGCATTAGAGCCTCACCAATACCACATGGAAGACTTCTGGAAAGCTTTCTAGGATGACATGGAAGTCCGAAGCTGGCATTACATCCGGATGACCATGGGAATGATGGAAAGGTTAAAGCTCTAGAGATTTCCAGATGACTTCTCAGACTCTGGATCCACAATAGATCCCCAATACAAAGAAAAGGGGATTGATAAGTTGGCCCTCCCACCAATGGATTGGAATTCCCAGGGTGGACCCACCATTGAAGAGTTCACCCACGATGTGGTCGAACCTAGCCACACCTACTTTAAGAAGGTGTGCCCTGGCAGTGTCCGTAGGGTTGCCCAACTGGTGCCAAAGATGACCTCGGGAGCTGGGACTTCTTCACAGTGGGAAGATAGAGGAAAAGGAATAATGGAAAGCCCAGCTCCATAGGAGACCCCCATTAAGGAGAAACTAAAACAATCACTAGTAGCCTCCTAGCAAATGAAAGATAAATTAATCGCGCAATTGGCAACCCCAGTGCTCATGACCGGACCCATTCATCCACCTTCTTCCCCTTCACTAGAAGTACTTATGGTAAAGGCAACCAGAGTGGATCTGAGAGAGGAGTAGGCCCTAAGGGATGTAGGGACACTTTTGGTCACTAGGCGGAAGAAGAGACTTAATCTGAAACCAAAGATAGAGTTGGAGTTAGGGATGCCTCAGATCCCACAAGTTGAAATCCTTTCTTCTGACTCCCCAGAGATAGAGAGGGAACCAGAGCCCACTGATGTCCTAGAAAATCCTCCCCCTTAGGATGAATTTGATGATGTTTTTACAACCGATGAGCTAGGGAATTCATAGGGGGACATTGAGCAGATAGAGGCTAAAATCCCAGAACAAGAACCTGCCCAGGAATAGGAGGAGCAGGCAAAAGAAGAGGAAGAGGTAGAACAAGAGATTGCCTCCAAAGTCCCAGAAATATAGGACACGGGAGTGGACCAACAAAAGTAAAGTGAAAAAATGGCATCAGCTAGGGGAACCGAACCTATGGGAGCAACCGTAACCTTAGCCGCCATGTTCCAAGTGCCACTCCCAGAGGTGACATTTGGGGAGGTAATCACTGTGGCTCAAACACTGAATCTTGGCCCGTTACCTCCCCCATTACCAAAAGATGTACCAATGGAAGAGGAAATCCAAGCAATAGAGGTTGAAGAAGAAAAGGAACAACAAGATGAAGAAAACCTCGGGGTGACAAATGAAGACCCAGACATGGCCAAAGATGCAGACGGTAGGGTAGAAGACACAGGTATCACCGAAGGAAATGTTTTCGGTGAACCAAGAGAATAGGAAAGGAGCTAGGAGAGGCTCATAATACTGAACAGACATAGCAAGATATTGGGGAGAAATCACAGGAACACATTCTGGCTACCAAGCCACCCCTACTGCCCCCATGGTTAATAGAAACCAGAAAGAGAAAGGCACCTCTAGAAATTCCCTAGGCCTACCTTTCCTTAGCAGAGATGATGGCCCAGACATAGAAACCACCAAAGTCCAAGAAAGCCTAGATAGTTCACACCCTATGAACTGAGCCGGGTGGAGACACAGTCATAGTGATAGCAACACCTTCCCTAGATGCGGATGAAGCGATGATAGAGGCTGGAGATTATAGTATCAAAGAAGTATCACTGGGGAAGAGGGGAAAATAGGGTGAAGTAGACATGTTAAAAGAGGCAGCCAAGGCAGTAGAGGCTCACTATGAAAAGGAGGCTTAGAAGCTCAAAGCAGAAAAGGAGAAAAATGCAAACCTTATGGGGTTGCTTGATGAGCTAGTCTGGCCTATCAATGTTATTCCTTTGGGGGCCTCTACATCAGATATACCACTTCTACAAAGTGATGTAGATTCACTACGAGCAATAAAGAAGAAAGCACAAGTAGTTGATGAGTGGGTTGCCCTAAAAGTGGGAAATATCTGGCACTTCTTGGTATCCACCCTCCCGGGCTTATATGTAGCCTACCATGTATTACATCAAGCTAAGACCATCATCAACATAGGGAGGTGGACATCAAAAATTATGAGGCATGGAAATTTTAGTTAGAAGAACTCATTGGCCTCGGGGAGGAGATTGTCTCCAAATTTGGGATTTTGGGAGAAGAGATTTGATTTTGTGAAGACCCAACACTCCAGACTTGACCTCACATTGGGGGTAATCAAGCAACTAGTGGGGACTCTATGGGATAAGATCAATATAGTACAATATTCTTTCAATTTATACAAGTCTTTTGTCACGAAGGTCTCCAGATCTGATCCATTCAGCACTGACACATGCACACCAGAGGAGTATGTCTTGGGGAAGTTTCATGAGCTAATAGAGTCGAGGTATCAATCCCTGGAGGGAATAGATGGAGCTTACATGATGAGAATAACCCGCATGGTACTCAGTGGCCATGATGCGGTAAAAATGGCCGATGAATTTAAGGGAAATGTTCAGAACCTGGGGGAATAGATTGAGGTGGCTAAGTACCAGTGGGCTGTCCTTAAAGATATTGATGAAGATGGAATCTCCTATCTCCTTAAGACCTTCAATGATAATAAGAAGAAATAAAGGCTCTCTGAGGGCCAGAGAAAACCTAAGTGTTTATGTCTTCTTTATTCTTTTGGAACGTAAGTTCCCAGATCCCGGAGTCCTGGATCCTACATTTTTGTATTCTTTCGATGATCTACTACCCGATCCCCAAGGCTGACTGGTCACTTTCAAATTAGTTAATAAAGGTTTCCAAAAAGTGGATAATAGTTAATAAAGGTTATCGAAGGTTTTCAGAGGACAGATGACTACATCAAGGCATGTCGGATTGATAAGAGGTTTTTCTGACATGATCCTCCCAAGGTGCCACTTCAATGTTACACATGACACATCAAAGATAGGGCACCACTTTTCTGATTTATGAGGCATGTAGCCTCGATCCTTGAGGGGTCATTTTTCCTCTTTCTTCTTCTCGTCTCCCTTCTCAAGGCTGATTCTTCTACTTCACTTCTCAATCTTTTCTTCTGACATGACAGGCCTATTCTGTCTCTAGGTCTTTTGTAGAGTGGCACAGGTAGTACCGGCCACTGGATAATATATTCTATTGTATAGTGTAACATAAGTTAGGGTTAGATGTAAATGTGTATAAATAGTAAGTCCAGCCCCATTCCAAGGGTCGGCAAAATTGATGATTTTGCAGTCCATAGTAATAGAAAAGTAGTATTTTCATTTTTCAGTTGCAGAGCTCAATGATCCTTAGTCTTTAAGCTTTTAGTAGATAGATGCTCCCTTGGAGCCACCATTGTACCATGCACCAGTGCTTGCTGGAATGAATATTAATGAAGAAGGAAGAGTTCTTGCAATGATGTTACTGGCATTCTATCTTCTGAGTTAATGGTATTTTATGCTTTGTGTTCTTCATGTCCTTTGCTCTAACACTTAAAGTAGATTAATGACCTCCTTTCCTTTGCTACTGATGAAATATGAACTGATGGTTGTATGTTTCTTTCGTATTTAGTATAATGTGTTAGAGCATTATTGATGTTTTAAATTTTAAGCATAACTATAGGTAGATGAAGTACTTTTAACCCTACAGGATCTTTTTCAATTTATTTGTTAAGTTTAAGAATGCTTGGAGAAACCTCACCTTCTTGAATCCCCAGAGAGAATGAGTTGAAGATAACCAGCTATCCCCCTCAAAAATAGTCACATCTCCCAATAGAGCCCCGCACCATAGAGACCTGACTCTCAGGTGCTTGGAGGCCCGGGGAATCTCATTTCCCTGGACAACCTTTATAGGCGAAGTTGGCCGGTACCCTGATACCCAGTGACAACTTACATCTTCTCGCGGACCCGATCACAAGAGTCCCATCAACACCCCTCAAAGGGATTTACACACACATATTAAAATGTGCAAAAAGAACAACAAGAAAACCATTTTCTTAATTAAGTAGCCATAACACTTCATGTAGCTCCACTTCAAAAATCTGTAAAAGAACAAATCAAGGGAAACTCATGGGACTATGGGATACTCACCACCAAACCTAGGCCTCTTAAA
This sequence comes from Thuja plicata, assembly GCA_018584345.1. Taxonomy (NCBI): domain Eukaryota; kingdom Viridiplantae; phylum Streptophyta; class Pinopsida; order Cupressales; family Cupressaceae; genus Thuja; species Thuja plicata. Next base: position 1,258,716 of record MU226035.1, read on the forward strand.
AAGCCACCCCCGAGCTTGGGGAACCAAACTAAGGAGGGATACACACATGAAAAAAATGGAAAAATAGTTACATATACAACACTCCCACCAAGGCTTTGCACAATGGGTTTCTCAATAACCCTATATGGGGTGAAGTGGACCAAATACCCAAGGGAGAAGGTAAAACCCAAAAATCACAATCCAAGCCCTCACATAGCTTTTCAAACACCTTCTTTCCCAAAATCAAACCAATTTTATCATTATCCCCTTATGAATCCCAAAAGAAGAAACAACAAGGGAGGCTTCATGGAGCCCATACTCCATGATTTTTCCCTCTCCTCCTTGAGGAGAGACTCTACACCAAGGGTTGTCAAAAGTCCTTCACCCCCAAGGCTACTCTTCCCTCCCAAGGGTGACTGAGCATTGAGACTCCCATTAACAACATATACAAGAGGAATGCAAAAAAAAATACTCACATCAAAAACAACAACACCATAACATTTACTACAAGTTTATAACTACAATCCTTCCACAAGACACACACAACATTCATCATTTTGCAAGCACAAAGTAAAAATTCAAGAAATGAGTTGCAATAAGTCCACCAACCTAGATCCAAGCTTAAGGAAAGATAGTTGAAGAAGAGCTCCATTTTAGCCTAAGTCCTCCTTTCCAAGACACCAACTCTAGCTATGTCTCTAAGTTAGAGAGTGGGTGTTCAAATTCTCTAAAATGGAGAGCCCCCACTAAAAAGGCCACTAGAAACTCATGCGGAGGAGGAAAGTCCTCTAAATGGTCCTTCTTCCCTAAATTCTTACACCTTTCTAAAAATGGGTTCAAAAAGGGGAACTCCAAAAAGGTGAATAATGTCTTTGCACAAAGATGGAAGGGTGGTCTACCCAAGGTCAAGCCTCACAAGAGTTGATTTTCGTCCAACTTGGGAAACCAACATTTTGGAAGGGTCACATGGTCAACCAGAGGCTATCCTAGTGTTAAAATGGCCCTTAACTATTGTTATAACAAGTGGGCTACCTAAACATTACCTCAACACACCCCTAGGCACTTTCTAACCCCTCCAAAAGTCCACTATAAGAGTATTTTCGAAATTCCAATGAGATGACCACATCCCCATCTCCCAAACCAAGGTATGCACATGGGGATTCACTAATGTACTTACCTAGGTAGGTTGACAACCATTCCCTAGTTCACATGTCATGGCCTTGAGTACAAATCACAAGTGTCAAATGACACACACACAACATTTACACATCACTAGGCCATGTCATATCCACTTGGGAAAAATAACAAGGAAATAAGAAAATACATTTAAGGATTACATTTCCACAATCAACCATACACATTTACAAATTAAATCGTGATACAATGAGGTCTTGCCTCTCATTAGGCGCAACCTTGGCTCAAACTGAGTTCACATATTCCTTTGTTTGCTTCCCTGAATAAAATATCATGGTCTCATACCTGCACTCTCAATTTAATTATCAGTAGTCCGAGGAGATATATATGTATATCATAAGGGAATAAGCAATATTTGAAACTTAAGGAAAATATCAACATACTAAGTTTATTACTTAAGATCACAAGAACATAATAATTTCATTTAACGCATACAACATATAAGGTAATATTCACATTGCATGATACCTAAATTTAATATCCATTTCTAATAATTCTCCCATAACATAATTATAATGTATTTTCAAATCAATTGTCTCAAAAATAAATGTCCATAATAGAAACATCATATAGTCCATAAGGTGCATCATAAAGTATCATGTGTCAAACATCAAAATGATCAATCCATGACGTAAAGCATAAAATCCATAAGGTCCATTGTGCATCAAAATGTAAAGTATTATATGCTATATCTATCATAAGCAGAAAAACTAGAAATCTATGATGGGGTTCAGGATGAGGCCTCATAGTAGTCTTCAATGTCATCTACATGATGAATAGCTCAGCTCATATTCAGATAATCATTAGCATAATTAATTGGATCATATTGTGGCCTCAGAACATCATAGGTTTCCAACAAAAACCTCTTAGAGATTGCCTTTAGGACATTCTTTGCCTCAGACCGGGAAGGAAAACTGTAGGCACCAATAGTCATGGGGAAGTTGTAGCCTTTCTTCTTAGCATCAGCACATATCACATTCACTTGCAGAGCTTGTCTCATCAGCTCCACCAACATGATCATATCTATAGGATATCTGGGCAGCTTCAAAGGGAAGTCATCAAAACCTACAAGACGTAGGTATGAGAAATCTCTGAATTGAATGAAATAGCATCCAAATTGGCTGATGAAAGCCATGGCTTTAGGGGAGAATCTCCTTTCTAGAGAGCCTTGCAACTCCCTGCATAATATCATTGTAAATGCATCATTAACCTGAAGGTATTCTGCATAGCTTTTATGTAATTGTAAAGAAGGGAAGAATTTGTAACTCTTAACATCATCAGGAAATTCCTCTAATCTAGGAAGACCTGGCCAAATTTGTATTATTTCCAGAATATACAATAGGACTGAAGACATATAAAATTAATTATGGCACTTAGCTCTATCTAGGTCCTCCAAAAGGTTCTCACTTACCATAAGGGCCCAATCGATGAAGTGATGTTGGGAACATATTACCTGGACCAGGAAGAAGTGATGATCAGAAAAATTAAGTGCCTCACTCTCACCTCCAATCCTGTGGAGTAACACCAAAATGTCAATGATCTCCAGCTTCAGATTAGTGTCATTTAATGTCTTTGACAGCTTCCCTTTGGCATTCTTGGTTTCTTTAAACCATACTTTCATTATCTCCTTCTTCCAAATTAACTTTTTGGCAATATATTCAGTCACCGCTCAAATGTATGTCATTTTTGAATACTCAACTTTCTCTAGGATGCGAAGCAAGTTCTGGACCGATTCTCTATCAATAGATAATAGCACCGTATCATTGGGCAAGAGAATTTGCGTGGTATCTAGGTTGTATCAAGCCAAGTATTCCTAGATCAATTTTGGGGCTTGAACAGCTACAAAAAAACTAGTGGCATCAACTAATTTTCTCTCCTTCAACTTCTCAGTAATGGGATGTATCTAGTCCACTTTTAATCTACTCTAGAAGTTATGCATGTTAAATAACTTCAAAGATGTATCTAAAATATTATTCCATTCATAAGTAACTGTGTTCATTCCATCGAATCCCATGAATATGGAAGCCATAATTTGAATGATTTGATTTGGGAATGAGGAAAATATTTGAGAACGCAGGGACAAAGAAGAACCAGTATTAAAGCTTCAAATTCAAGCAATATGTTAAGCAAATAGTGGCTCCTGTTGACAATCTCCAACTGATCTTATAACTTTTGAATTTTTACCATTTAACAGTCAAGCTCCCATGCCACATGAATGAAAAGACTTCGACATTAATGAAATAGTATTTTATGAAGTAAAATGACTTTATTTGAATTAATTACCTTGCTCTTACAGGTCATTAAGAAATGTCTTTTCACTTTTAGTAACTACAACGCTAAATTTCCTGAGGTAGCAAAAAATCACTTTTCCGCTTCTCCTTTGGGTAGAGAAGTGCTTTTGGAGTGCTCTCAGTTCAAAAATCTGCTAAGGGAGAAATTTGTTCTATCAAGATGCCTAAATGGCATGCGTTGATTTCATCTGCCTTCTTTATATCTCAATTTCTTTATGAGAAAGGTTCTTCCTTGAAATCACTTCATTTAAATGGCTTGGTGGATTACATACTCCATGGGTCAAAGCCCACCTATAGGAGTAGGGGAGAAGTCATTTTCCACTTTTCCACCTTTAGGCTTATTTCCTCAATTTATTTCTATTGAATCATTCCTCTTGACTTGTGGAGGTGTATTCCAGACACAGAAGCCCTTCTTAAGCCTAAAGGATCCATTTTAGAACTATACCTCTTTCTAAGACATCACTTAGTAGTCATCGGTGGAAGATGCACTCTATTGATACTTTTCCACCAGTGGAGAGGCTCGAACCTGATTTTCTGGCAAGCTGCAAAATGAAGAATTACGGCTAAATACTTCCATTGTGTGTAACACTGATGTTACAAATCTTCAAACCATGGCCTTAACCAGATTGGGAACTTAACCTACCCAATGAAAACATAAAATCATATACAGAAACCCTCTGGTTCACAAAAGAGAAGGCAATTTGGAAAAATCTGGTAAAGGCTCCCTAGCCTAAGGGAGAGTTTTCTAGACTTAGACTCATGAGTAACATGAATTTTTATAGACCGCCACTATACATTAAACACTCACTTTTGTCAAAAGGGTATGTAGACCAAAAGTGGGGCAACAGCTGGCTCTATCTGGGGACTTGGACATTCACATGTCCAAGCAAGGAATCTCAAATCTCTGGTTCGCAAAGCTCAACAAAAGATGGCTCACAACAAAACTAAAGCAAGACATGGAAAGGGAAAACAAAAAGGGAACCTAACTAGGAAAAAAAAAGAAGGAACTAAACATAACTATTGTACATTACAAGGGTTACTTGTTTTCAATTTAAATCTGATAGAGCTTCAAATCCTGACCATTATATGTCAGGGGTAGCGCTTCATCATCTGGATATTTCAATTTGAAATAATTCTTCTCAAACACTTGATGGATCTTTAAAGGTCCTTTCCATAGTGTTTCAAATTTTCTATGCATGCCCTTGGGTGCCCTACGCTTGTCCCACAATAGCACCATGTCTCCTACCACAAATTTTTGGGGTCTACTCTTTTTATCAAACAAACTCTTTATACGTATCTGATGCTGTGTAATGTGGTCTACCATTTTCTCTCTTTCTTCTTCCAGCTTGTTTAGGTACAAAATCCTCTTTTTTAAACCATCTTCATATATGCCATCTTCTACTGCTATTCTCAGTTTGTAGGTTGCTAACTCTAGGGGTAATGGGAGGCTGGCTTCTACCCTGTAAACAATTTCAAAAGGGGATACGCCTATGGCTCTTTTGGGAGTCACTCTATCCACCTAGAGGGCTTTATATATTTTCTTATGCCAGGTTCTCTAGTTGTCTTCTACAAGCTTCTTCATGATATTCACCAAGTTTTTATTGTTGGATTCGGCTTGGCTGTTCCCTTAAGTGTAATAGTCAGAAGAATGACTGACCATGATGCCGTACTCAAAGAAAAATTTAGTAATTTCTTGAGAATAAAAGTATGTAGTGTTATCCGTAACTAACTTAACAGGCACACCAAACCTTACTAGGATGCTTTCTTTGATGAACTCACATACTACTTCTGAAGTAGTCCTCTTGGTTGCTTTCACCTCCACCCATTTTGTGAAGTAGTCAGTCAAAGTCATTATGTAGGTATGACCTCTACTTGACATGGGGTTTATAGGACCAATAAAATCAAGACCCCATTTCTGAAAAGGACCTTTAATTATGACCGCTCTCAGAGACAATGTGGCTAACTGTGGCTTTCTGATAAACATTTTGCATTTCTCACACTTTGCTACCTAGTGGTAAGCATCTTTGAACATTCCTGGCCAGTAATAACACTGTCTCAGAATATTTAATGTGGTAAATTATGAGGAGGAATGTCCTCTATAGGCTTCATCATGAAATACTTTTAATAACTTCTCTTGTTGTTGTTTGTCAACACATCGGAGAAAGGTCCTGTCTATTGATCTCTTATATAACCTATCTTCCTAGATAACATATTTAGAAGCCTTCAATTTTAGGTCTCTTCTTTACTTAGAAGTCAACCCTTCAGGATATTCACCATATGTAAGGGAATACATCATGTTTTCAAACCAAGGGTCTTGCATACTTACTGTCAAAACCAATTGTTTAGCTTCTGGATCTTCACCTGCTTGGTTTTCCACTATTGCTCTACATAGTGCATTGCCTCTCACCAGCTTTGTGGGCTTGATCTCTACATCATATTCTTGTTTTTTAGCTACCCATGCTCCTCTATTGTTACATCCTACATCTTTTTGAGTCAATATGCTTTTCACTGTGATATCAGGTACATACACAAGAGAATGTGAGTGTAAGATGTAGAATCTGAAATTCTTTAAAGCCTTAATGAATGCGAAAGCATGATTTTCAGTTTGGGAGTATCTTAGCTCATGATTTTTTAGAGGCATGCTCATGAAATAAATAGGATCCTAGACTCCCTCCTCATTTTCTAGCATGAGAATGTTTGATAGAGTATGTTCAGAAGAATAACAATAGATTACAAAGTCTTTCTTGTAATCTCGGTGACATAACACCGAAGCATTGGCCATGGAATTCTTTATGTTTTTGAAGGCTTGCTTAATGGATTCATTCCACTTTAAATTCACATTTCCCTTCACCATATCAACTATACATTTAGTAATTTCCAAAAAATATGGAATGAACCTCCTGGGAAAGTTAACCTGACCAAAAAAATATTTTACTCTAGTTTTATTCACAGGTAAACTCAATTGTTGAATATCTCTGACCCTTTCTGGATCGATTCTTATACCTTCCTGGGAGACAATGTGACCTAGCAATTTTCCCTTAGTTACATAGAAGACTGACTTCTTGGTATTTAATGAAATCCCATCCTCTCGACACCTTTGCAATACTTTCCTTAAGTCATTTATATGATCTACTCTTTTCCTAGAAAATACAATAAGATCGTCCAAATACATACCAATGATTTTATTCTTCATATCACTAAAGGAAAGGTCCATACCTCTCTAAAAGCTAGCTCCAGCATTGATTAGCCCAAATGACATTCTGTAGTAATTGAAAGTGCCCCACGGGGTGGTGAACGCCATTTTATGCTGGTCCGCTTTCTCAACTTCTATCTGATTATATCCTGAAAAGTAGTCCAACATAGACATCATCTCAACTCTAGCTATGATCTACAATAAGTGTTTCATATGGGGAAGAGCATAATTTTCTTTTATGGAAGATTGGTTAATATTTTTGAAGTCTACATAGATTCTTATTTCTCTATTCTTCTTCCTCATAGGCACTATGTTTGCCACCCAGGTAGATTGGTGTATACGATAGATGATCCTTGATTTAAGCACTTTATCCAATTCCTTAAATATTGCACCAACAAATTTTGGATTATAGTTCCTTTCCTTTTGCCTGAATGGGGTAGCTTCAAGTTTTAAGGGGATTTGATGCTTTAATTTCCCACCCATAAAACTTTTCAGGTCTTCATAGCTCTAGGAGAAAATGCCTAAGTATTCTAGGAAGAGTTTCTTGGCCTCACTCCTTTCTTCTTCAGTATAGAACTTCCCAATGTTGATCATCTTTGGATCTTTCTCAGTTCCAATATTCATTCCTTCATATTCACTAGTAGTAGGACCTCTTTCGATTATTTTCTTCTTCACGAAAATGTCGTTACTATTGAAATTTTTTTCAAGAGTAACTAGATGGGGCGGAATGATATTACCTTGCAGCTAGATAACATCTGACTTATCTTTCTTTTACTTGTCCAGATGATCTCCTTTATGGTTTCCATGGTCCTCTTTGAGGAAGTCTCCACCACTCTCTAGAAAGAGAAGGAGACTATTGTCATCTTTGAACACTTGCCAATCTTCTAGATTGTTGGGCACATACGGTCGATATATGACTTCCACTTGGTACTTCTTGTCTTTGAATTCTGGGTGGGGAAGGAGTAATGAAGCTAACAAAACTAGGGAGTTTGCTTTGGCATTCAACTCTCTTGGCACTGATTCAATAAATAATGTGACCAATTTTTCTATTTCATCCCATACTCTATTTCTATAGTTCTTTAATCTATGATTTTTAACAGAGTATTGATTCTTAACTTGGTTCACAATAAGCTTTGCATCACCACAAGCTCTCAAAATCTTCATGCCCTTTTCCTTTGCAGAGATGATTCCTAATAGAAGGGCTTCATATTCAGCAATATTGTTGGTATTTACAAACTCTAATTTATAAGCCATAGGCTCACATATTCCATCTGGTGATATTAAGACCACACCTACACTAGATCCTGACAAAGCACAACTGCCATCAAATTCAAGTTTCCAAATTTGGGATGATTTTTCTTCAGCAAAAAATTCCTTTCCTTGTTCTCCCAGTTTCACTTCCTCATCATGATCATCAGTAAATAGCATATATTTGCAAAATTCTAATTCTTGATATAGAATTTGGGCTTTAGGATCATCATATTTCAGCACTATAAACTTAGCTTTCTCTTCTTGGACCAATTTAATCTTTTTATTACCCATCAGGATTAAAGCTTGAGACCAATCTAACTTTATTTCCCCTCCTAGATCTTTGCAAAAACTCCTTCTTAGCAACAAACCATAGCTAGTAGGTATATCAGAGACCAGAATTGTTAACAACATCTTCTTCTTAGGGTGCGCTACCAGAGCCACTTGGGCATCCTTAATTTGTCCAACCAGAGGTACTTGCTTGGAGTCCATAGAATAACACCTACCATGATCTTTAGTAAGCGTAAGTCCTAAAGCTTTAGCTACTATTGATGGCATCACATTATCTGAGGCCCCAGAGTCTATTATACAATTACTCAACTTGCATCGACTAATATATAGAGACACATAGAATGGATCAGGCTTCTGACTTGGGAAAGTAGCTAACACAGATGGTTCACCTTGCTCAATGGGATCCGCAAAAATCGATTCATTTTCTATAGTAGTCATGGCATTTTTGTTAAGGTTCTAATTCCCTTCATTACAATAATCTACTAATTTCTACAATTCTATAGGATTGGATTTGAGATAATCTATGGGAGAGATTTGAATTTGAGAGTCCCTACAGAATTGAATAATGTCAAAAGAGTTATGCTCCTTACCAATTTGTAGAATTCCCATTCCTTGAGTGGCTTCCTTAGAGTTGGAGGTAGACACCTCATTATTTTTAGGTGGGGTGGTAGAGGTAGGACCTTTATCTTTCTGACTTCTGGTCAAGACCGTATAGGAAGTCCTATCTATGGTCGCATAACAAGTTGTTCCTTGTTTAGAATCAAACTCATACTCTAAATATAAGTTTTCAGAGTCGCCATGTGAGTATGATTTTAGTTGATTTTTGGAGACTCCAGCATTCCATTCATCAATTTGATGCATTTTCCAAGCACGGGCTACATTAGGGTAGCTTTCTCCATCATAATCTGTAGTTAAATGAAAGGAACACATATTCCCTCTTTTAGGGGGGGCTTCAATAGCTAGTCTTTGTGGTGGACCAGTTAACTATAGTGCTTTACTATCAACATTCCTCCCATCATTTCCCCTTTGAGGTTGTTCTTGATAATTCCATTGATAAGGGTTATTGAATATAGGAAGTTGCCTTTTGAAGGTGATGAATTCATTTTACAATTTTTGGATCATCTCATCAGACGATGTAGTACCACTAGAACTAGATCTTGATTGGATTTCCCTCTTCCATTTCTCAGATGAGATCATGTGGTCTTCAAGTTCCACAACAATTCTCTGTGTAGCATCCAAACCTGCAGAATTCACTCTTCTTAGATAATAATTAATGTCTAGTGGCATAGCACTTATAAAGAATGTTTTCAAATTCCTTTCCCTAGGCCTGTCAGCCACTGGAATATGATTTACGAGCTTATTGAATCTAGCTATGAAATATCTCATACTAATAGAAGGCTCTTTCCTTATAGAGGTTAATTACATCAATAGAGCATGTTCATCTTCCATATTTTTAAACCTTCTTTCAAAAGCATCTCTCACGGAGGACAAGTCTGTAATAGATGAATTTGGTAGGTGGTGAAACCAATCGGCAGCGCCCTCAACAAGGGTCTCAACAAATAATCTAACGGCCACATCCTCTTCCCATAATGCTAGAATATTGACAGAAGAAAAGAATGCAACAATATGTTCATCTATAGATACTCTCCCATCTCTAGAAAATTTAGGAAAATTCTTTCTAGACCCTAAGGGAAGAGGATTGTATGCTACTAATTGTAGGGGTTTGACTATAGTGGCCCAAGGGAGTGCCACTTTTACTTGAGGTAAATAAGGGGCTAGATTGATAACATGGGGAGAAACTACTCTGTGTAACATTAACACTTGGAAAGTGGTGGATAAAAGCATAGACTACTTAGGGGCTGAAGAAGGTCTGCACTGGCTTTTTGCAGTTTTGTTTCTTCAGTGAGTTACCTAGATTTCTCAGGAGCACAAAGAAAGAAGGAAGTACAGATCCAATTTTTGAGAGACTTGCGGATATTGACTTTTCTCATCTTGGCATTGTGCTCTTCTTTGGTTTCTCCTTCAGAGGGCTCTTTGAAGTGCTTCTGCTCTAGCTTCTTCTTGCTCTAGCACTTGACTAGAATTTCCATAATGTTTGGTGCTCCTTCTGTTCCTTGAGACAAAAGTGTTCAGCGAGGAAATAAGGTCTTCTTGATCATCTTGAAAACCAAGATTTGGTTGGAGTATAGGAATTATATTTTCATGGGGAAGCACCATCTTTCCTCATGATATGCTTCTAGTGTAACGACTATTCATCTCCCCAATAGAGTCGCCAAAAATCTGTTAGTAAACAGATTGTTCTTTTCAATTTAATTCTAAAATACCCAAAATGCTTAAGAACAATCAAATACGACAGTTGGAAAACCGTTATTGAAAAAATAATTTTACTCTAAATTTAAAGGTACAGCTCCCTTATATGAATGATTTTCAGTGAATTTTTCTCTTTCCTAGTCTAACAGGGGAATGTTCTTAACCCAAGAATAGAAGAGGCAAACCAAGCTAATCCTAGGCAAGAAATAGCTCAGGCAAGATGGATTCAACTCTAAATCTAGCCAACTTTGAGATTTCATCAACTAGATTAACTCCCAAAATTGGTAATGCATGAACTTCAACTAAAAATGTAGATGCAAGACTAAATATTAATGATGGAATGACAATGAATCGATTTATATCATAAGAATGTTTCCCAAACTTAATATAACTATGAATTTACCCTTTTGCTAATTGTATCAAATCATAATACAGAGCTCTAGTTCGAACACAGATTGTCCAACTTCAAAGAAACATCCAAATTCAACAGAAAGATAAGTGCAATGCAAATGGAATAGATAAAACAATGGTATTCAGACATACAAATTTGACTCAACAAAATGCTATCTTTCACACCAAAATTTAGCCGACCTTTGTACTGATTTTGGAAATAGTACATATAGAGTCCTAGATTGGGCCGTTACAAGAAGGGGGTAGCTGAAATGGTTCAACTTCCCCAACTAGAATTGATAATCGAAAGCTTAACCGTTACATATTCATCAAAATTTAGTACAAAGAGAGAATCTACTTAAGCTTTGGTTTCGCTCCCCTTGCCTAATTTAGCCCTATAGGCAGTGTCAGTTGTGATAACTTTGATAAGTTCTTCATGTCTGTTAACATGGACATTGGTGTATCAAATAAGCCATCTAGAATGCCCTTTAGCCAGAATTTTAATTGGGTCTGTCTGATCCTTCAATTCTTCCATGGATTTATAAACACATCCACTCATCTGTTGAAGTTATGGCACTTTGTCCAAGTGGGTGGAAGATGGCTCTAACAATTTGTCTACATAATTAGAGAATGATTTTTGCATGTTGGCCAGTCCTATCATTTCCTTACCTTCTCCACTTGTCTGTGATTTTGTATGCAAACCTTTAAGAATCTTGAAGTCTTTGTTCTGTTCTTCTTTGACCTTAATGTCTACTTGCTGCAACCCCATCTCAGCCTGGATAATCATTTCAATTTTGAAATCTAGACTTTGAAGCCACTCAATTAGAGGTTCATCTCCCTTTTGTAGAATCTTAGCTTGCAATGCCTCTTTTGTCTTCATTTTCACAGCTACATGGAGCATCACTATGTACTCCTGGCACTTCACTCTCTCAGATGTGAGAGTTTGCAAATTCTTCTCGATGTTATTCCTTTTTGTCTCCAACCTCAAGAGAGCATTACCCAACTGCTCAACAACTTCCAACCCTTCAGATTTGAGTCTCTCACCCCATCATCTATCGATCTACACAAAGTGCCGATCTTCTTGCAACTTGGCTAATATAGCTTGTTTCTCTACTGCACTGGGATCAAAGGTAGATTGGGTGCTAGGAAAACTTGCAATCAGGGTGAGGAGTTGTTATATGACTTTTTTTAGCTCAGCCACTTCTTCCTTCAGTTGAAATTTTACAGTCTTGAGGTCCTTGAGTTCTTCTTCTATCACCACATTAGTAGACTTCCACCAGTCCACCTTGGTTTCATGATGAGCCAACCCCACATCGAATGACTAAAACTAAAAATCTAAAGTGGTCATATCTTTGAATCTATTGTCCTTGGTTGGTTTGGCCACTTCCATAGTGAAGTGCTTGGTCTCAGGGTCATGACTTAGAGTAGACATCATCTTTACTTTCTTCTTTTTTCTCATAGTAGCATTGGGCTGAAAAGCTCATGACAGAGTATCTTTGTTGGATGCCCATTCTTCCACCCTCTTTCTCTTGTGTTCCAGAGTATTTTCTATCCATGACTCTACGCTAGTAACTTTGTTGGCAGAAACCAAATCCTCAATGAACAACTTCCAGATGACTTGGGGTGTAGCCTTTGGTCTCGAAGAAAATGGATTCACTGAAGTAGGAGAAGAGGACACCAATTTGGCTACTGAAGAGACCTTCTATTTGTTTCTGGCTTCTCCTTCTGATTCTTTGGTTGAAGGAGTATCTTCACCCACTTCCACTATGACGGGAGACCTTCTCCTTGGAGAATCCTAGGTTGAGGGGTCAACTAGTACATCTACTATGACTACTTTTACTAACCACTTTGGTTTTGCATCTTTGGTGAGCTCCTTTGTTGTTATGATATTTGGGAGCGAACCTTCACCACAAGTCTTCTTTCGCTGAACTTCTTTTTTAGGAGGTTCATCGCCTCCACCAGCTGGCTAAGAAGAACTTTTGAACATAGTTAAGAGTATTACCGAGGAAGTTTTTGCAATGTTGGAGGATTCCTTTGTTGGAGTTCTTTGAGTAGGAGGCTTCCTTTCTGACCTCTTCCTTCTTCCTACTGTCCATTCAACCCACTACTCTGTCCTCTTATAAATATCACTCATTAGGGTCTGCAAGTCACCAACAGCTTGATCTAACATGGGCTTGGAACTAATGGAGAGAGGCTTGATCTTCTCAAGATAGGTGTTATCATATATGTGCTAGCCATCATCAACTAGCCCTTCAACTGCAAAATTGACCTTGAAATTTTTTATTTGTTCAATGGTTAATCTAGCATAGAACCTATCTTTGCTCTCTAGATCATCTCTACAATTAGCCCAGTAGTCTTCAATGTCATCTACGTGGTGGATATCTTGGATCATTTGCAGATAATCATGAGCATAATTAACTAGATCATATTTTGGCCTTAGAACATCATAGGTTTCGAACAAAAACCTCTTAGAGAATGCCTTTAGGACATTCTTCTCCTCAAACCGGGAAGCACAACTATAGGCACCAATAGTCATGGGGAAGTCATAGCCTTTCTTCTTGGCATTGGCACATATCACATTCACTTGCAAAGCTTGTCTCGTCACCTCCACCAGCATGATCATATCCATAGGATATCTGGGCAGCTTCAAAGGGAAGTCATCAAAACCTACAAGATGAAGGTATGAGAAATCTTTGAATTGAATGAAATAGCATCCAAATTGGCTGATGAAATCCATGGCTTCAGGGGAGAATCTCCTTTCTAGACAGACTTGTAACTCCCTGCACAATCTCATTGTAAATGCATCATTAACCTGAAGGTATTCTACATAGTTATTATGTAATTGTAAAGAGGGGAAGAATTTGTAACTCTTAACATCATCAGGAAATTCCTCTAATCTAGGAAGGCCTAGCCAAATTTGTATTGTTTCTAGAATATACAACAGGACTGAAGACATATAAAATTCATTCTGGCACTTAGCTCTATCTAGGGCCTCCGAAAGGTTCTCATTTACCATAAGGGCCCAATTGATGAAGTGATGTTGGGAACATATTACCTAAACCAGGAAGAAGTGATGATAAACAAAATTGAGTGTCTCACTCTCACCTCTGATCCTGTGAAGTAACACTAGAATGTCAATGATCTCTGACTTTAGATTAGTGCCTTATAATGTCTTCAACAGCTTCCCTTTGGCGCTCTTGGGTTCTTGAAACCATGCTTTCATTATTTGCTTCTTCCAAATTGATTTTTTAGCAATATATTCAGTCATCCCTCGACTGTATGTCATTTGTAAATACTCAGGTTGCTCTGGGATGCGAAACAAGTTCTGGACTAATTCTCTGTTAATAGATAATAGCACCATATCATTGGGCAAGAGAATTTTCCTAGTATTTGGGTTGTATCGAGCGATGCATTCCCAGATCAATTATGGGGCTTGAACAGCCATGGGAAAACTAGCAGCCTCAACTAATCTACTCTCCTTCAACTTGTCAGTAATGGGATGTATCTGGTCCACTTTTAATCTTCTTTGGAAGTTTTGCATGTCAAAGAACTTCAGAGATGTATCTAAAATCTTATGCCATTCAGAAGTAATGTCGTTCATTCCATTGAATCCCATGAATCTGGAAGCCATGATTTGAATTATTTGATTTAGGAATGAGGAATATATTTGAGAATGTAGGGACAAAGAAGAACCAGTATTAAAGCTTCAAATTCAAGAAATATGTTAAGCAAACAGTGGCTCTTGTTGAGAATCTCGAACTAATCTTATAAATTTTGAATTTTTACCATTTAACAACTGACTTCCCATGCCACATGAATCAAAAGACTTCAACATTAATGAAATAGTTTGTTATAAATTAAAATGAATTTATTTGAATTAATTACCTTTCTCTTACGGGCTGTTAAGAATTGTCTTTTCTCTTTTAGTAAATACAACGGTAACTTTCTTGAGGTAGCAGAAAATCACTTTTCCGCTTCTCCTTTGGGTGGAGAAGTGCTTTTGGAGTGCTCTCGGTTCAAAAATCTGCTAAGGGAGAAATTTGGTCTATTAGGATGCCAAAATGACATGCATCGATTTCATTTGCCTTCTTTATATCTCAGATTCTTTATGAGATAGGTTCTTCCTAGATATCACTTCATTTAAATGGCTTGGAAGATTACATACTCTGTGGGTCAAAACCCACCTATAGGAGTAGGAGAGAAGTCTTTTTCCACTTTTTTGCCTTTAGGCTTATTTCCTCTATTTCTTTATATTGAATCATTCCTCTTAACTTGTAGAGGTGTAGTCCAGACATAGCAGCCCTTCTTAAGCCTAAAGGATCCATTTTAGAACTATACCTCTTGCTGAGACATCACTTAGTGGTCATTGGCAGAAGATGCATTGTGTTGATACTTTTCTGCCAGTGGAGAGGCTCGAACCCAATTTTCTGCCAAGCTGCAAAATGAAGAATTACAGATAAATACTTCCATTATGTGTAACACTGATGTTAGAAATCTTTTAACCATAGAATTTATCAGATTGGGAACTTAACCTACCCAATGAAAACATAAACTCATATACAGAAACCCTTCGGTTCACAAAAGAGAAGGCAATTTGGAAAAATATGGTAAAGGTTCCCTAGCCTAAGGAAGAGTTTTCTAGACTTAGACTCATGACTAACATGAAGTTTTCCAGACCACCACTATACATTAAACACTCACTTTTGTCAAAAGGGTATGCAGACTAAAAGTGGGGCAACAAGTAGTACCCAAATATGATATCATCCAACAATCTCCCCCTTTGGCATTGATGTGAACATATGTGAAAATCCATCAATCCAAAAAGTACTCTCTCTCAATACAATCTTCTCAATATCCTCAACACAAATCTCCTGAAAATAGTATGGATTTTCACATAGAATCTCTCCCTCTTTAGAAACAATGGAAAATAGTTCCATAACTCTTTTGTAATCTTCTATAAGGTGTAGCTTTTTCAAATCTTCATGTCTAATAGACAAATGCAAAATCACCCAAATGTTCTCTAGAGTGTTCCTGAGATCACCCCCCTGAGGAGTAGATCCATACATCAAGTCCAAAAATTGATATAGCTCTAAAATCCACTAGACTGATGCATGTCTGCATCAATTAATTACCACTGGGAGGGGCTCTCACCCTAATCATGCTTCTAAGATGTTCAAAAGCATCTTTTGGCAAAGTTTTTGTAAATACATATGCTATCTATTCCTTTGTGCTAATATACTCCAGTCTAATCTCTTTATCTCTAACCTTGTCCCTCAAGAAATGATACTTAATAGAAATATGTTTAGTCTTTGAATATAGTACATGATTCTTCAACATTTTCACTGTTCTAGTGTTATCGCAATGGATATCCACTAGCTCTTCAGAAATTATTCCAATGTCCTTCAGCATTTGTTTCATCCAAACAACTTGTGTACAATTTATAGCAGCAACAACATAATCTAATTCAGCAGTAGAGTGAGCAATAAAGTCCTTCTTCTTACTTAACTAAGAAACTAGCCTTTTCCCAAGGAAAAATCCTCCACCACTTGTACTATTTCTATCATCTGCATTACCTGCCCATTCAACATCAATGTAAGCCTGTAATATAAATTCATCTGATTTTTCATACCAAAATCCATATTCTATTATTCCTTTCAAGTATTTGATAACTCTTTCCATAATGGCAAGGTGTGTCTCTTTAGGACCCACTTGATATCTTGCCACAATTCCAACTGCATTAGAAATATCTGGTCTAGTGTGAGTTAGATATTATAGACCACCAATCATCAATCTGTACTTTTTTTGAAAAACACTTTGAGTCTCATCATTACTATTCAATTTGTATCCAGTCACCATGGGTGTCCCAAAAGGTTTACAATCTTCCATTCCAAATTTCTTCAACATTTCCTTAAGTTACTTGGTTTGAGAATAAAAAAATACCATTCTTACCCTGATTAATTTGCAAATGAAGAAAAAATTTCATGTTCCCAATCATTAACATTTCAAATTCATTTTCCATTTCTTTAGGGAACTTCTTACTCATTTTATCATTGCCTCCAAAAATGATATCATCAGCAAAAAATTCTATGACTAAAATTCCATCTTCATCAGTTCTTAAATATAAATTAATTTTTGCATTACCTTTTCTGAAACCAAGACAAATTAGATATTTGTCTAGTCTTGCATACCATACTCTCGGTTCTTGCTTCAGTCCATACAATACTTTCTTTAAATTAAAAACCATGTCTTCATCTTTTGTGTCTAAGGATATCCATCAGGTTTCTCTATGTATAATTATTCTTCCAAATCTCCATTCAAGAATGCTGATTTCACATCCATTTGATATACTTTAAAGTCTTTATGTGCAACATAAGCAATAAATAATCTCACAGCTTCCAACCTAGCAACAGGAGAAAATGTTTCTTCAAAGTCTATGCCTTCTTGCTACAAGTAGCCTTTACAAACCAGTCTAGCCTTATTTCTTACCATTGTTCCTTCCTCATCCATTTTGTTTCTGAAAACCCATTTAGTGTAAGGAAACTCAGGTGAGGAAACAACTTCCTATGCTAATCTCTATAGGAAAGTATTACGCAAAATTCTTTTAAACCCTTACAATTTCAGATTCGTTAACTACTTTAACAAAGATATTTCAACCACATACCATGCATATAGAAAAGTAGAGAATGACACAATGATTTACCCTGGGGAAAACCTTTCGGTAAAAAACCCCAGCACTCCAAAACCTGCACAATGTATTGATCAAATTTATTACAGCTTACAACACACTTGCAATGCAAGTTCTTTCAGAATATTTCAAAACCCTTGAAGACAAATCACAGCATCATAAAATGTTCCAACAATACACTCACATCACAGCACTTCGCAACCCTAAAAAATGCTTATATCATGCACTTCACTTTTTAGGGCTACTCCCAAAGATAACCATATTAGGGTTTTACCATTATCCGAGAAAATAGGAACCCCACAATTGGGGAAGAGTGTACAATACTCACATTTATCAGTTGCCACATCTCTTCACCTGTCATTGAATCTTCCTGACATAGCTCTTACGTGTCATAGGAATCCGTCATAGTTGTTTTAGCCATGATCTCGTTACACACAATTCAAGATGCCGACACATCAACATTATTTGCAAGAAATACATTTTACAAAACAAATAATAAGAATAGGAATTATCCAAGGTTGAGACACCTTATTCCTAACATTCTCCCACTTGTTG
>MU226035.1:1281047-1291052 GCA_018584345.1 Thuja plicata
CATTAACTACTTTAACAAAGATATTGCAACCACATACCATGCATATAGAAAAGTAGAGAATGACACAATGATTTACCCTGGGGAAAACCTTTCGGTAAAAAACCCCAGCACTCCAAAACCTGCACAAAGTATTGATCAAAACTATTACAGCTTACAACACACTTGCAATGCAAGTTCTTTCAGAAGATTTCAAAACCCTTGAAGACAAATCACGGCAGCATAAAATGTTCCAACAATACACTCGCATCACAGCACTTCGCAACCCTAAAAAATGCTTATATGATGCGCTTCACTTTTTAGGGCTACTCCCAAAGATAACCATATTAGGGTTTTACCATTCTCTGAGAAAATAGGAACCCCACGATTGGGGAAGAGTGTACAGTACTCACATTTATCAGTTTCCACATGTCTTCACCTATCATTGAATCTTCCTGACATAGCTCTTACGTGTCATAGGAATCTGTCATAACCATTTTAGCCATGAGCTCCTTACACACAATTCAAGATGCCGACACATCAACATTATTTGCAAGAAATACATTTTACAAAACAAATAATAAGAATAGGAATTATCCAAGGTTGAGACACCTTATTCCTAACATTTAGTTCCTATCACATTTTTGTTTTTAGGTCTTGGAACCAATTCCCAAGTATTATTTTTCTTTATCTGTTCAAGTTCTTCTTGTATAGCTTTAGTCCAAGATCATCTCTACATGCTTCATCAGTAGTTTTCAGTTCAACTTGAGAAATGAAACAAATTTCATCTCTAACTTTGGATCTAGTCATCATTCCTTTACTTTCATTACCAATGATTTGATCTTCAGGATGGTTTTTCTTAACATACCTTAGAGTCGTAGGAGTCTCAGTAAGCTCAATTGATTCATCTTCAATCTCATCATTAACCATTGAAGTTTCTGAAGGCTCAACAAGAACCTTTTTTATCTCTGCAATTTGTCCACAGTCATACATTCTTTCCTAAATCTAAAACTTTTCATCTATTCTCACATTAGAGCTTTTAATCAACTTCCTCAATCTCAGATTGAAATATTTATACACTTTTCTCTTAGTAGAATAACCAAGGAAAATAACTTCATCACTTCTAGCATCAAACTTCCCTATCTCATCATCTCTTTTGATATAGCATTTACTACCAAATATTCTGAAATATTTTACAGTAGGAGTATGATCAAACCATAGTTCATAATGAGTCTTACTTGTACCTACTCTGATCTGAATTTTGTTCAAGGTGTACACAGTAGTACCAACATTCTCTCTCCAATAAATATGTGATACATTTCCTTCCAGCAACATAGTTCTAGAAACTTCTAATATTGTTTTGTTTCTTCACTCTTCTATCCCATTCTGTTGTGGTGTCCTAGGTGCAGTTGTCTATCTGAATATTCCATGCTCTTGATAGTAGGTATTAAATTATTCCAATGTAAACTCACCACCTCTATCTGATCTGAAACATTTTATATTCAAACCAGATTCATTCTCAACTTTTTCTTTGAATAACTTGAATTCATCAAATGCCTCATATTTCTCTCTAAAATATGTAACCCACATCATTCTAGAAAATTCATCAACAAAAAGTATAAAGTACCTTTCACCATAATAAGATCATGTCCTTGTAGGACCACATAGATCTGTATGTACCCAATACAACTCCCTTTTGCTATTTACTTTTAAAACTAATTCTACTCTACTTCCCCATAACACACTCTCTACACATAGTGTTGTATGGTTTCACAATCTTAGGTAGATCTCTTAAACCATTTTTCATTACTTTCCTTCACAATGTTATCAAAGTTAACATGAAAAAATATTATATGCCATAACCAACTATCATCAACCTTCGCAATAAAACATGAAGCTTCAAATGTATTCAATTCAAATACATTACCTCTAGATTTAGTACCAGATTCAATCAAATCTACTGATTTACTTTTGATAGAACATTTCCCATCAATTAATTTCAATTGATAACCTTTGTCCACTAGTTGTCCAACACTCAACAAATTATGCTTAATTCCATCAACAAGCAGTACATTGTCAGTATTAGTCTTTTCATCCAGAGAAATAGATCCAACTCCAATGATAAGCTTAGGACTATTATCACCAAATCTAAAAACACCACCATCATATCTTTTTAGACTAACAAACATTTTTTTATCTCTAGTCATATAATGTGAACAACCAATATCTATAACCCATTCATATTTCTTTTCAACACAAGATAATACGGATTTTTCTTCATGTATAGGTTCATCATCCTTAATAGAAATAAATCAAATTTCATCATAATCAACATCAACATCATCATCAGATACACCTTCACTAGCATAATAGAATTCCTTTTCTTTTGAGTAATTTGATTTGTAAAACTTAGGTTAATGTTTTGGAACCCTTATAGGACATCGAGATGTGAAATGACCAATCTTGTTGCATTAAAAACATTTTAAAGGTAACTTGCCTTCAAATTTACCCTTATCTCTCTTTTCTCTTCTAGTGATTAGGATACCACTTCATCTACCTTTCTTTCTTCCTCCTGTATCTATTCCCATTCATCAACATAGTCTCTAAGTTCTTCTCTCAAGTCACTATTTGTGGTGCTCGCAATTCAAGATAAGGTATTTTTGTTTCTATGTACAGTCACCTTGAATGATGACTCAAATTTAGGAAAAGAATCTCTCAGTTCTTTAGCATCAAAAGTAGTTAGCTTTCCAATCAACATCTCTCTATTGAAGTTCAGAATCAAAGGTATAATCTCCTCTATAGCTTATACTTTATTTTTGTATATAGGTGTCAGAGATTTGAGCATCTTCACAATCACTTCTTCCTCACTATAAGTACCTCTAGAGTTTTTGATGCCAATAACCACTTTAGTAATTCTCTCTGCATATTCCCTAATGTTCTCATCATCTCTCATTTTCAATGATTCCATCTTTGTCTTCCAGTTTTGTAGCTTTTATTTCTTTGTAAACATGTCTCCTATATATAGTGCTTTCAATCTTGTCCAAATCTCATGTGCAAAATCCAAGTCTTCTACTTCTATGAATTCACCTTTAGAAAGTGCACTGATCAATGATTCCCTTGCAACCATATTACATGAAAATAACTTCTTATCATCTTCAGTAGATTTATCCAATTCATCCTCAGTCGCTACCTTTTCCTTTCTTTTTGTGATCATCCATTAGTCAATTCCCAAACATAGAAAATGTCTTCTCATCTTGTTCTTCAAAATTTCAAAGTATTTAGGATAAAATTTTGGACTATCCTTCCTGTAGTAAGACATCTTTAGGATCACCTCAAGTTTTTAAGCTTTCTCTCTAAGTATGAGTAGCTCTGATATCAATTGTTAGGAATAATAGTCCATAAGCACAATTGAGAGGGGGGGTAAATTAGTTGTAATACAGATTATTAAAATTTAAACTCTATAAACCAAATACACAATGTAAATGATAACATAGTAAATACCAACACAATAACACACTCCTTTTTTGTCGAGGAAACCCTGTTAAAGGTAAAACCCCGGCGGGAATTAGCACCCACAAATGATGTACTGAGAGTATAGTATCCCCGTTAAGAGATTTAGCCCTGTTAGGAACTTATTACAACATTATAGTACATAGTCCCTATTAAAGGACAGTCCTTGTTAGGAGTCAAGAGTAACACTGGGATCACTACCCAAAGATGGTTAAAGCCATACTCAAGGATTAACAATCCGAACAAGTGTATATAAAAAATTTACAATAAAATGAACTATCTAATAGAAACTATCTTTTCTTGGTCAGTTCTAATGAAGTACTCTAATCACAAACTCTTCTCTACATCCAACAGCCAATCAAGCTTCGTAGCTTCCACACTTCTCTATCTTTAAATTACCTTCTCATCATTCCTCTATCGTATCTTTTCAAAAGTAAAGATCTTTCATATATACCCTATTACAATAATTGATTAGGTCGGCCAATTAAGCTTTCTCAATAGAAAAATAATTATTTAACCCCTTTCTAAGATACACAAGGTACCTAAAATAAGTAAAAATCAATTAAAATACATTTGATATACTCCAAGATCCATAATCCATGCTCACAATTCATAATACAGGCTACATCTCTAAAGATAACCAATAAATAGGTCTCCTCCAGAATACACATCACCATTGACGTCACCAACAATATCATGACTATCGATCAACAAAAAAAATTCCTCAATGTGTCCTCTCTCATCCCTTAAGCTCACATATCCTTAAACATCTTCTCCTGTAAGATATACCCAATACACAGAGACCTTCTTTGTCAAGCATCATTGTCATAGTCCAGAAAATAGTCTTCATTAAATTATTTATAATATTGAACCAATATGCAATATAAAGCCAAGAGACCTTAAGAATAAGGTCGTCACCCATCCTCCTTCATATCTTTATCTTTGATTGTTCTGATTCATCCGCATAGTGTTTGTACACTTCTATCAGTCATCATGAAATAGTAATAACCAGCATGTTCACTCCACATAAACATATGTTAGCATCAGTGACAAAACATGAATATCAACAACATCAATAGTACCCAAATCTGATATCATCCAACAAATATTAGATTTGATTTTTATCAAGTTAGATTTTATTTTATGCATAGATTAATTGGTTAATTATTAATTTTATTCAAGGATAAGTTTATAGTTGGAAAATTTTTTTTTACTAATACTCTTTTTAAATGTTAGTTATTTTAAAACTTAGGCTATTAATTTTATATTACAGGATATTGTTAATTAATATCTATATGTAAGGTTTAAAATGTAATTTTATGTTGCAAGTTGACTTCCTGAGGAAGCATGACTTATTTTGTGTTGTCAATCATGGCAACAAAGTCATACTTAAGTTCTATCATGAAAGGAAAATTACTAAGTGTGAAAATAGAGCAGACAGACACATATAGAGATCAGCACATCAACACATGTGTTAGAGATCACACCAGAACATGCATGCTTAGGTATATACTCTATGGTGTATATACATGCTAGAGCCAGACGTGCAGAGTATGGAACATCAGTATGGAAAAGTTAAAGGCATATTTGTAAACTTGCAGTCCAGGAAACAGAGCATGGAAGCCGACTACAATTTTGATTAGTGTGAATGATTTTGTAATGTAATGGCTAAAAACCTTTAATTATAAGTTTGTATTAATGTAATTAATGTTGTAGTAAACACGCTTAGGCTGACTTGTTCTGAAGCCTTGTATATTTTGTTTTAGGGCCGACTAGTGTTATGTTTTGGGTCACACCTATTTGGATTTGAAGATATAAGTATGTAATGTAAAGATATGTTACAAGTGTCGATTATTATGTAAGAGGAAGATACAGATGAATAGTATAATGAAGTCAGAAGATGATATAGCTCTTTAAAGGAGAAAGAGCATCCACGCATACATAGAACTGATCAGACAACAGTGTCATTACAACAATTCACTTTGATATAGTGCATATCAACATTCAGAGGGTTGTAGCCTTCATCTTATTGGGCAATGAGCCTAGGAAGTGAGCCATATACCTTTAACAGGGTTTTGTAAAAGACTCCTAATAGGGTCAGCCCTTTAACCAGGTCATTGTACTTAATTTGTAAAGACTGCTTCTAACAGGGCAAAGGAACTTTAACAGGTTCATTATACCTAGTACATAATTTGTGGGTACTAATCCCCACCGGAATTTTCCTCTGATAAAGGTTCTCCATAATCATATAATGTGTTATGTGTTCTTGTGTTATGTTTCTTTGGATGCACATTTGATATATGTTTAATTGGCTGAAATATAATTAATAGATAAACACTGATTCACCCCCCCCCCTCTCAGTGTTTCTAACAATTGGTATTAGAGCCCTGGTCCTCTAAAAGAAAGTTTAACCACTTGAGGAGATCATGGACTCAGCTGAAGAAAAACATTTGAAAAAGAATATTGAAGAAGCTCTTGAAGATCTTGATAGATCTGAGAAGGAAAATGAAGAACTAAGATTGAAAAATGATGGCTCTCAAATACTTATTAAAAGGCTAAGAAAAGATCTGAAAGATTGTTCTACAAGTGATCTAGGACAAATGGTCAAAAGTATTAATGAAGAGAATAAATCTCTAAAGGATGAACTTGAAGATCTAGAGGAACAACTTACAGATAGCCAAAACACCATTGAAAACAAGATCAAAGAAAGAAATCAATTGGAAGATGAACTTCTGGAGGCAAACATGAAAGTCTTGGAATTGGAAAACATGAAGAAGAAGTTGGAATTTGAATTAACAGAAGCAAAAGACAAGATTGATAAACTTCACACAAGTTCTGATTTAATTCAAATCCAGCTCAATGCGCAAAGGCAAAAAGGGAAGACTTTTGGTCTTGGATTTAGTACAGCACAAGATGAAATCAAATCATCACAAAAGAGAGAAAAAACACTTGAAGCATCTTCAGAAGATAAGAAAGTTGAAGATACTACCGAGGTTATATCTGAACCACCTAAAAGAGAAGTCAAGCAAGTTAATAGAACTTGTTATGCATGCAATAAACATGGGCATTTGGCAAGATATTGCAAAGAGGTAAGACCTTTTAAAGGTTATTGTTACTCCTGTAATAAGTTTGGTCACAGGGCTATTCATTGCAGAACAAGTCAAAGAAATCAACCTCAGCAAAATCACATGAATATAAATCAAAACAATCAAAGAAATCAACTCTCAAGAAATTTACAGAACAATACATGTCAGATATGCAACTACAATGGACACACAACAAAGTAATATAGCATGATGAGAAAGAACATCAAACCTCCTATCATTTGTCACACGTGTGGAAAGGCTGGACATATCACAAGGTTCTGTAGATCCAAAACTCAGAAACAAGAGGATCCTAAAAAATACTATTTGAAGAGAAAGGAGAAGTCAATTTTGTCAAAGCAAATGAAGATTCAAGCAAAATATGGGTTGAAGTTAAGAAGGACAATAGTGTTGACAAAGTAGTTGATGCATCCACAGTAGATGCACCCTCTACTTCTTCTTGAATAGGCCTTCTTGGTCTTAGGGGGAGCTATTCTAGCTCAGAACCCCTGCGCGATTGGTGTACTCACTTCAGAGTATGCACCTTTGGATTCATGGTTAAAAGCATAGATTATAGCTATATGCATTCACACATTGACTGAATTGCATCGGGATCAAAGTTTGAAAATCTCTATGTATGGTTGCAAGAATTAAATGCAACAGATTGTATAAAAAGAAATTCGCGATCGCTCATTTTCACATTTACATTTGAGAGCACAAAAATTGAAGAGCACTGGAGCACTAAGACATCAAAGCATGAAGGCATAACAATTTGGTAGCTGGAGAAAATGGGTAATCAGTTTGAAATGGAGCGCTAGCCATCGCGCCATTTTAGAATTTTGTAGAAACCCTACATAAGAAAACACCAAGTAAGTATGGCGACGCCAGTTGTGTTTGATGTAGCAGAGAGGAAGAGGTTCATATGTAAGAATCATCCATTCAAATGCATACTAGATGATGTGGAAGGGGATTTCTCCAAAACCCCGCTTGGTGTTGTTCACGTGGAAGATATCCGGGCATACATTTACTATAAGAAATAATCATTAGGAGATGATAATATAGCCTCTCATATTGCATCAATGTTAAATAAGGATTTCACTTTCAAAGATGAGTTCGTGCACTTACAAGATAACCCTATTGTTGAGTATTCGAATGTGCATGAGTTTGAAGAACCAGAATGGGTAAAGATTCTATTAAGAAGAATTCATGATGATCTTTTCTAGATTGGAGATGTCCCAATTTGCATCAGTACTGAACTAATCCATCAGTTAACTAGACTTCCAATGACTGGACTTATGCTTCCCATTGGCAAGGATGTCAAGAAAAAAATTGAGAAATTTTGTTTGTCTAGGAGGGATAGGCGTGGAATGACAGTTGACCCTATCAAGGCAGATAACATTAAACTCATGACAATGATACTTGGATATAAGTTTCAGCATGCAAGCAGGTTGAATAGTGTCTCTGCAGCAACAATCCTTGTAGCTATTAGAATAGTAAAGGATAACACCCAATACAACCTATGTGAGATCTTGCATGGTCAATTAATTGACAATGTAAGAATCATCAAGCATGACAAGAGCAAAACATTCAGGTTTGGTTCTCTAATCATCTATTTGTATCACCATATATTTGGAAAGGTTGCAGACCTTTATCTAGAAAAAGGCAAACCTACAATGACTCAAATATCTCTCAAGGCCATAGTAGATATCAGTGCAAGAGATACAATGGATATGGATATAAAGATATTCAGGGTCAAAATGTAGAGCAGGTTCAGACTATCTGATAAGATAGTTGACAAATACAAGGATATAATATGCTTTATGGTAGAGAAATATTGCACATGCATGGAGGATGTTGAGCGTAGAACTAAGTGGATTCATCCACTAGGGTATGAAGTAGAAGACCATGTGTTAGAAGGATATGCACAAGTCTTGTTGTAAGCACCTAAAGACCCTAATGAACCTAGATGGGGCACTTATAGAGAAAAGATTAATGAAGTGGATATTGAACTACAACTTGTTGTTAACAAAAGGAAAGCATCTAGAATAACATCCAACATTCTGAAAAAGCATGGAGTCACACAAGAAGATTTGGATAAGGAAAAAGAAGCCAAAATTGCACAAGTTAAAATTGAGAAAACTGTTGAAACTTAGAAGAAGAAGCAAAAGAAAAATGAGGAGAGTACCACTGCGCCTACTACCACAATTGATCTAGACACATCTCCACCTTCTGTACCTAGAAAGAAACCTAGAGGAAGGAAGCAAGTGGCTACAAGTCACCCATCCTCAAGGAACACTCGGAGCAAACCTAAGAATGTTCAAGCTCCACCTGAGGTAGGATTTAGACCCAGCCTAAATATCTTGAAGAATAAGATTGTAAATGAAGGAAGATTGGATACATTATCAAAAGTTTATGACAAGTATCAAGAAATTGATAAGACTGAGATACATTCTATGGTCATATCTCATATGATCAAGTTTAAGAAATTAGTTCTTGAACTTAAGACAGTGATACCAGATCAATTATGGAACTTGTTGGAGATAATCAAAAGACATGCTATAGAAGAGGACATGAAGATTAGAAAAGAAACTTTGGATACTCTTCTCCCTATTTGTTCACATGATGAGAAGGCTATTTTGTTAGATCTGGTGAAGCCTCATCTCTAAACTAAGACAAGAACTCTACAAATTATGAACAAGGAGTATGAACAGGTTGGAAAGGAAATTGAAAAATAATTTGCACAAGTATTTATGGATAGACACATGTATCCACCAACAACACCTACAACAAAAGTTACTCCAGCTCCTCCCAAACAGGCTACAACTCTAGTAATTTAGATTGTGCCTATGACAGGTCCATAGGATTCAGCGCCCATAATGACAACAACCTCTGAGATAGCTAAAGATTCTGAAGATACTATAGTAGTTGACAATGTAAAGATATCTATGACAAATTCTCATAAAGATATGGATAAAGTTGACGAAGCATTTGTAAACACCGAGGAAATGAACACTTATGATACATCTCTACAACAGGATAAAGTTCCTCTCATTGATCCAATAGACTTGGATAAGGAGAAAGATACTCAAGGTAATGAGACACCAATAAAGGAAATACATGTCCAAAGTGAATGTGTAGACACAAGTTAGATTACTATTTTCTCACCATCCACTCAACCATCCACCTCATTGTTGTCAAGATTTACTCCTGACTCAGCAAGTTTTGATGCATGGGGAGAAGAAGACCTAATCAAGATCAACATTCTTGCCATGGAAAAGGCAAAAGAGAAACAAGTGATGAGGAACCCTTGCTTCTTGGAAATAGTGAACATTTTGAATGACTTAGTGCCTACTGATCAGAAAGTAGCCAAAGTACAATCAGTTGAAGATGTGGACAACATCTTATCAAAATTCAAAACACATTTCACTAGCTTAGT
>MU226035.1:1291367-1316345 GCA_018584345.1 Thuja plicata
GCACTTGCGCCATCTCTAGCAGTTCTCAATGAGAACATCAAATAGATTGATAACACCATACAGACATATGATCAAGGTCCTTGCATGGATCTGATAAAAATGGAGAAATTGACATATGCTTTATGCGCGCATCTTCAGATAGTTGATGCAATGAAAGTCTTTTGCTAGAAAGAGATTCAATCTCTTCAAGTTGTATACCCAGAAGTCTACACGGAGTAAGTATGTTGAAGACTTACAGTTTTTGCACACCTTTGTCATTAATGTCAAAGGGGGAGTAGTATAGAATGTGTATATGTGAAGAAATATATATGTATATATCATTAAGTATTATGATAAACAGTCATTTTTGTATGAAGTCATTTTGAGTAACTTAGCCACATTCCTTTGTTGCCATAAATGAAAAAGGGGGATATTGTTGGAAAGTTGACTTCCTGAGGAAGCATGACTTATTTTTTGTTGTCAATCATGGCAAAAAAGTCATACTTAATTTCTGTCATGAAAGGAAAATGACTAAGTGTGAAAATAGAGCAGACAGACACATACAAAGATCAGCACATCAGTGCACATATTAGAGATCACACCAAAACATGCGTGCTTAGGTATATACTCTATGGTGTATATACATGTTAGATCCATATGCGCAGAGTATGGAACATCAATATGAGAAGTTATAGGTAGATTAGTAAACCTGCAGTCTAGGAAACAGAGCATGGAAGCCGACTATAGTTTTGATCAACGTGAATGATTTTGTAATGTAATGGCTAAATGCCTTTAGTTATAAGTTTGTATTAATGTAATTAATGTTATATTAAACACGTTTAGGCTGACTTGTTTGAAAGCTTTGTATATTTTGTTTTAGGGCCGACTAGCATTATGTTTTGGGTCGCGCCTATTCAGATTTGAAGATATAAGTATGTAATGTAAAGATATGTTACAAGTGTCAATTATTATGTAAGAGGAAGATTCAAATGAATAGTATAATGAATTCATAAGATGATATATCTCTTTAAAGGAGAAAGAGCATCCATGCATACACAAAACTGATCAGACATCAGTGTCATTACAACAGTTCATTTTGATATAGTGCATATCAACATTCAGAGGGTTGTAGCCTTCATCTTATTGGGAAGTGAGCCTAGGTAGTGAGCCATATACCTTTAACAGGGTTTTGTAAAAGACTTCTAACAGGGTCAGACCTTTAACCAGGTCATTGTACTTAATTTGTAAAGACTACTTCTAACAGGGCAAAGGAACTTTAACAGGTTCATTATACCTAGTACAATATTTATGGGTACTAATACCCACTGGAGTTTTCCTCTGATCAAGGTTCTCCTTAATCATATCATGTGTTATGTTTCTTTGGATGCACATTTGATATATGTTTAATTGGCTGAAATATAATTAATAGATAAACACTGATTCACCCCCCCCCTCAGTGTTTCTAACATTTTATTTATTTAAAATATTCATTTTAAGTTAAATGAACTATTCAACGTAATATATCGATAAGTGGGTCAAGACAACCCTTTATCATCTCTAATTAACAATTTGAAAAGATATTATCATTACCTTTGACTAATATCATGCACAATTGAGTTTTGGTCAACCATGGTCAAACTTAGTCTGATCGTCTCTTTTTTTGTGCCTAGGTATTCCCTGTACCCTTTAGAACCTCGGTCTTCAGTTTCACACTTTTCAGAGCATGGTTGACTTTTCAGTCATCTCTCATTGAATTTTTGGTCAACTACCTTGATTTGCATGTGCAAGCCTTCTTTGCAGCTTAGTAGACTCTAGTAACCTCTTTCCTCAATTATTGATGCATAGTTGACTCTTTGTCAAATCTAGTTGACTTTTGGTCAACTATCTTGATTTATGTGCATATCAAAGCATGCATTTTATGGATCCCTATAGTATAGCTCTGAAATCTATTCTACATAGTTTGACTCTTATGTTGACCTTTTTCTTTTGCACCATTTTGCGTGGAAGTGTTACCTTTCAGGTAGTGTAACAATCTTCAGCGTTAAGAAAAAAATATTTGATTGTGTGTTTTAGCCTAGCTTTTGGGCATGACATAGAGAAATTGTTGATTATGATGTGGAACTATGTATTTATCTTGTGTAAAGTAAAGAGGGGTTGAGTTGATGCTTGAACCATGTCCTTTCATTGATGAACAAAAACTTCCTAATTTTTATTATGAGAATTAAAAAACCAAATGTCCTCCTCCTGGACAATACTCACTCATGCATCAAAGGACAAGGGAGATCATGATTAGTCCCTCTTCATGTGCTTTGGTTCATATTTAAAGCCTTTCCTCAATGATCCCCTTTAGCTTTAGTAACTACTTCATTTTTTATTATAAAATTATATTTTTAATTTCCTACATTCTCGCTTCTTATCAATAGAATAATAAACAATTATCATGAGTAGAAATATTAAACAAATCACTTTTAGTTTGAATACAAAACCTTGTAACCAACTTGGATTGAAAAATGAAGCTTGCTGAAAACTCTATATATTCTTATGCATGATTCAATCTTCATGGCTATAAGGAAAGGGCAACATATTTATAATTTTCTTAATAAAATCACTTGTGTACGAGGCAAAAGAATCTTTCTTGAGATTTTTCTCATAGATAGAAAGCGCTTGTTCCACCACACCCTATTTTTATCGCCAACATAAGACAACTTGTCAATAGTACCTTCCAAATGGTTGCTACTAAATAGAGGAGGCTCAGTAAAGCTTTGATAACCATGAATTTATTGAGATCTTCTTCTTTCCCACCAGTTTTTGTCTACCTAATTTATGAGGGGCAATAAAGTTGTGTTATAATGCATCCAAATAATCTTGTTTGTCCCTCATATTTGATGCACAAACTAGTGTAAAGTATAATACTTGTTAGGCTAGTATAAATGATCCTTTTTTTCCACATCACTAGTATGAGGATAATCCAATTGATCTATTTTGACCTCCCCATCTCATAATGTATTATATCAAATCGTTCACATGCATTCATTTTCTTGGAAGTCTCCAATGCCTTCTCAAAAAGGATATTTCCTCCAAATCCTACAATAATTGTATTTCATATAATATGAAATCTATTTGAGAGACTCTATCAAACAAACCTTACTAAATCCACATTACATATATATCTTTAGAAAAACACAAAATCTAAAATTGAAAAGGAACCAAATTTCATTATATTTTTTTAATTGTCAATAACCTTGTCCATGCTTCACTTTTTTGCATTCATAGTCATCATTAGTCATGAAATTCTTTGAGTTCATCCATCTTTGAAACATTTTGTCAAGATTTCGATTGTTCTATTTATAATATAAATTGTCCCTAAGGAACTTTATCAAATGGCTTATATTCATTGCCAAAGAGCTCATCTTTCATGAATGCAATCACCTCCACATAATGACATCTCTTTTCAAGCACTCTATCAAACATTTAATTTGCAATGGCCATGCTTCCATATTTATCAAGGCATTTTGTCAAATCTTTTAAGTGTCTTATTTATGCTTTCACATTTCATATTCTTCAATCATACTTAAAAATTCTTTATTAGTCGATAGGCTTTCTCTACGAGGTCGCTTGCGACAGTATGCAAGAAAACCTATCTCACAGTCAAAAATCATTGTGAACGTATTTCCTCATAAAATTTGTGGTTTGGGGGTTGCGTAAACCATGTTCACACAATATTTTTTCTACATAATGTATTTTATCACTCCCTTTGATTACCATGATCATAAGTGGTTGATGATTGATTTTATGCTTAGGTAAGGTGAACACCTTGGTTTTTGTGCTACAATAGTGGGGACAAACACAAATTTAGGGTTTGTGTGGCTGTATTTTCATCTGATTGAAATCAACATACACACGAGCTTATGTATATAGGTTGTTTTGACCATTTTCCCTCTGCCATACTCTTGTTTGTGTAATCACGCCCAGTGCCATGGAAATCACTCTAAGATTAGAAGTTTCAATCCACTACACACATAGCTCTATAAGTTTTTAATGTTGACTTGGTTTAGTGGTGTAGGAGCACCCATAAAACAAACAATATCAAGGGATAAATGGTCACAAGATGATCAAATTAAGCGTATTTTAAATGTAATAGGACGTTTAAGTATATTTGAGTCAATTTGAAAGCCAAAGATGTAAAAGTGTCCCTAGAGGTCCTAGTTTGGTATATAAGGATAAATTTGTATAAAAGACCCATGGAATGGAAAAAATGATGAAATTGGGTTATTAGGTCCATTTGGAATATGTTTGAAGTGTTAAAACAAACTTGTAAAGTCATATGTGAAAAAATGCAAAAATTGCCAAAAAGTTGTAAAAAGTGCAACATTGCAAAACGCAATTTCGCAATGTTGCACCCAAAATTTTTAAATGGGTAGTGGTTGGTCCAGGAGGTAGTTAGGGATATTTTTGGTTCAATTTTTTTTTAAATGACTTGGTTCAAGTCGAATGGAGGTGTTGAACAGTCGGAGAAAAAATCACAAGTTGATTGTCTCTGACTGTCACTCCTAGTTTGTTGACAAGGTGATAGTCCCTTAAAATCAATTAAATAGAGAAATATCACCATGGATGGGGGGTAAAAAAAAGAATGGAAACAGGTTGAATATTAATTTTAATTATTTTGTAACATATTTATGAATAAATGATTTTCTTTGTGAAATATTGTAATTGTTCCTTTGCACACTGTCACAGTTTTGACTGTTCAAGAGATTTTCTTGGGATAATGGAGTGAATATATTTCAACACTTATTTCAAAGTCACCTATGATGAGTTAATTTTTTTTAGAATCAAGTTAGAGGTATTTCCATAAATAATCAAGAGAGATCCAGTAGTTTTTGTGAAAATGGGTTTCAAACCCTTAATAACAGGGTATTAGCAAGGGTTTGTTAATAACTATGCATTTCACTGATGAAAAAGTATATATATTGGTTTTTATTGAAGTAGATTGACATATATTTTAAATTAATTTTGTTTGGAGATGAATGGTTGTCTATTCTGGAAGCAAGGTGATGCCCTAGTGGACATAACTCATGAATTTGTGTGTTTTGACAGTAATGAATAAAGTTATGATCAAATTGATTGATATTAAGTGAATGGAGTCATTGGGAATTGATTTTAAATTAATAGAAAAAGATTTTTAGTAACCCCTTCCATAGGTTAGATACATTTGGACAAGAATTGTTTGGAGAAATAATAAATTGTTGGTGTTTTCTGCAGAGAGTCACTTCCCTGCTATCAGTGTTTCACTTTGAATTTGTGTGTAGAAATTTTGAAGAAAGGATAGGATCCAAAGAGAAGAATGGATGAAAAATACCCATATAACCTAAAGTTGGAAGGACCTTTAAGGACCAGTGTTTTGATATGAAAGAACTTTGAGTTCATAGTTAACTGTTTATGAAGGACAGTCTAAAAATGACAGTCACTGTCCAATTAGTATTTGTTTGCATAAGTTGGAATATATTGAATGGTAATCCAGATATGAAATATGTTTATGATTTATTGTTATTTTCAAGATAAGGTAGAAGACCCTAAGTGTTTTTATTATAGGGTTGGTAAAGTGAATGGACATTACCAGTCTTGTGGACAGTGAACTCTCCTATTGTGAAGTAATTTTAAAGGTTGTGTCTAAGGTGTAAAGATAGTATCTATTTATTTTTGAATGATGAACAAAGCATTGTGTCAAAGATTGATGTGGAGGTATGAAAAACAATGAAGGAGTAATGGCAAGTCTACATATGTATAAGTTATAAAAGGCCAGGACATTGATGATAAGTGAAGGCTTAAGGTATGAAGTGATAATGTTGGGTTGAATGTTCATTGGAAGTATATGGTTTTGGATCTTAGAAGTGTTTAGTGATTTGGAGGATAGTCTTGTGAGAATTGACTGGTTTGTAATTCCTCAAATAGATAGAGATTGATCGTAAATGTTAATTATGGATTAGAGGAACCTATCATATATATGTCCATAAGGAGATTACTTTACCTCTAACAAGATGTTAATTTGATGAAAGGATATTGGATCATCAGGATCCTTGAAGATTGATTGGTTTCCTATGTATCTCTGAATCATTTAGTTCACCTACATGTATTTAGGCCTTTTCAAAAATATTTTAATTAATATAGGCCCTCATTCTAGCATTGATAAATAATTTCAACATAGAGAAACTCTTCATGTGGGAAACATTCACAAGTTTAGAACACGTATTCTCTTCTCTTTTGCTTGGTTTTCTTCAAACTGAAATGTGTTTGCCTCTGACTTTAAGCTTTGTTTTTTGTTGTTTCATTATCCTCAGATCCAATGAGAAAGATTCATTATCACTCAATTCTGATTATCAGGAGTTCCAAGGAAGTTAGAAATTAGTATGTTTTGATTCCTGTCTATTTGAGTTGGGCTTTGCCTATTGAAACTCCATTACCATTCTATTAGCTGCCGCGTCAACTTATTTTCTTGTTTGAATTTTTCCATCTTCAATTTAGGTTTATTTGGCTCCATCTCCTCATCTCTATTATTCAAGTTCTCACTATTGGTTTAATGGGTTATCTTGACATATTTGTAAAGGTTTTTAGTTCCCATCTTCCTATGCTGCATGTGTCATGTTTTTTTACAAATTAACTCCAAAAAAATTTCTCGCTTTTAGCTAATATAATGGCAAGGTAAAACCCCATTTCCAAACCTCATCTAGCATTATCCCAAGCCAGGGACACCTAGGAGCTTTGTGTAGGGTAAGAAAACTAATTTAAGCATGAAAGATAAATGATTTTTGATAGATGTTTAAGCTTCAGCTGCCTGCTAGCTATGGATGAAAAGATGGAAGCATTAAGGTTCACCATGATATGTTTGAAAAAATTCCTATGGAATATAAGCACTAATTTGTGTTTCTAGTACAATACAGTTTCATAAAATGTCCTCAACATGACTTTCCTTACTTCGTTGTATACAAGATTCCTTTCAATTCTCCATAATCATTGATCTTAACAATGAAAAACATGTGTGCCTACTTTTCTCATGTGACAATGATTACCATAGTACCATCTTTGCACCCACCATTTTTTACAATCATTTTTTACCACTGTCATTCTATGCTCTATTATGTATGATAGCAATTGTCCTTTATAACTGATTTAGGATAACAACTATGAATTGATATTTTGATCAACACTATCTTAATGAATGTTATTAGCCATGTTGATTGTCCAAAACTCTATTCTTTAATAACAATTGATGACAAACATGTTCTTGATCATAGTTTTTAAATATCTTTTGTTTGTATTTGTGAAATCACTGGCTTGCTTTATTTTGGATGGGCTATCTTTTGAGGATCCTACCTTCTCAGTTCACCATAGATATAGTTCTTATTTTCTGTAATTTGTTCAAGATATCTGCAAGTATTCTCTTTCCAATGATTTAAATTAAATATCTCACACTTCCCTTTTCATAAGGAACATCCCTTCCACTATGCTTACATATCTCTCATTTTTTCTAGAGTTCACAATTATGTTGTTTTTTTTGCTACAAATTTTTGTGGTGATTATTTCCTAAACATGTACCCAGGTCAAATCGTTCCTTAAAAGTTTGTTTTCTTCTTTTTTATGACAATATGTGGATGATGATTTTCTGTATTTTTTTTTCCTCCTCTAACCTATCAGTGACCCTACTAATCTCTTCTATAATCAAGATGATTAGTCTCTAATTTATTAGTTATAATGAGAGTAGTGTCAAGACATGTTACTATTTTTTTTGCAAATCTTATATGAATAATTTTATCTTTGTACCTTCTATTTTCCATAATGTCTAAAAATTTAAGCATAACAAATTCATTCAATAAATGATAATGAAACTCATGATTCCTAAAGACTAAGGTAAGGGTCTTGGAAACCGTACCTTTCACCTTTATTCTTTTTCACTTTCAATTATTATTTCTCCCTATTTTGACATGAATTTTCTGCTCTTTATTAATGAAATATGCCTCTTATGAGAATGAAATATTGTTTTTTTTTTTTCTGAAAATGCTATTGGCTTGATTGAAAATCGAGCTTCCACGTTTGGCATCTTCTATTTAATTGTTTCTTCTTATGAAATATGTCTTCCCTTTTATTAAAATATTGTTCATCATTTGAAACTCATTGGATTTTTTGTCACAAATTGAAGTTTCCATTCTTTTGTTCAAAACTTCTTGTTCTTTAATGAAAATCATTGCCTTTTTGAAGGAACCTATAATTTTGTTTCTCTATATGCCTATTTTTAGTCGAGTGCATTTGGTATTATTATTTGATTTTAATGAGATAAATAAACCATCAATGTGGTGGAATGAGGTATAGCTAAATTCATGAGAAAAAACCTGTCCCTCCATCCCTTGTTGGCTCCATCCTTTAAACTCCACTCAACATACAAATTTTGTATGCTCTCAGAAAAACTAAAGTGAGATAACATTTTTTTGGATTGAATTATTTTAAAAATTTGGAAACCATTACAAGAGGTGGCATTAAATAAACCCTCTTCTCACTAGAAAACAATGACTATAACTATTGTTTTCAAGTTTCTTCTGTAGAATTAACATTTTCCCTTGTTTTTAAGGTCACGGAAAATACCAAAAATCCTAACCAGATTATTGATATTTCAAGTAGTAGCTCATAAATTAGCATTCTAATACCATCAACTAGCTTAAATATGCCTATAAACTAGAATGGGTATCATCAAATATGAATTTAAAATATCAGAAGTAGTGTTTTCCTTACTTGTCAACAGAATGTTGAGTAACTAAAACTAGCTAGTGCTCTAACTTGTGATGTCAAAGAATTTGAAGTGATGGAAATGGAAGAAACTCTACAAGAAATGCATGCAGAATACATGGAATTTCTAGGCTATTATACTTTCCTAAGGGAAATGTATTCTAAGAAATAGTATGGAGAAGCCAATACTCCTACTATTCACCATGCATTCATGTCCTATCTCAACTAAACATAGTACATTTTATATATATTTGGCTCTCTTCATAGTTTACTTATATTTCACCTAAACCCCTCTTATAGAAAGAGATAGTTTGGAGATTTTGGGCTCTTGTAATCAGAAAAATCTTTTACTTCTTCCTCTTATGTTCTCCCAACTAATGATGTAAGTGAACTTTATACAAATTTTATTTCACTAGAAATACAAATGCGCGATGTATACTTGTAACACTTGTGTATTTATATACTCGACTAAAAGCTCTCTTTTGTTTGTTATGAAAATAGACATTACATTTCTTTCTGCACTATGCATTTTCTAAATTGCACTCCCAAAATTTATTAACATTGATTTAGAACACATGTTTCTAAAACTTTTATACATTATAAAATTTTCTATCTCTATGTTTGTCACATTGTCACATTTGCGTTCTCACTTTTGCCCTTTCTTATGTGGAATACAAATATACATTTTTGGTTACCAATTTCCTATGATTTAAATTAAACCCAAATTATTTTTTGCATCTCACTTCAAATGTATGGTTCAAAAAAATTGTATAACAGTAATACATGTTCCACAATCTATACTTGTAACCATTATGTTGGATATTTTTATTGCGAAATCCTTTATAGAAGAAATGCTTGACTCTATTTAACCCAAATCCTGATTATGCAAAGAAACAAGTCCAATTAATGAGGACTAAATCATCCCTCACTTTGAGCTCTACAAGCTCAGGTGGGTGTACCTTACTTTTGTCTTCAATAGTTAGAAGTTTCTCAAACAAGCAGGCATGTAAGATGTAACATAAAAATGTAAACGATAACCATTTGTATAAGTATTTGATGAGAACTACACAATCTAACATATTAGATTAGTTCCCTATCCAATGGGTATTGAGTCACTTAATATGCGAAGATCTTCAATAATAAAGATACATGATGACTCAATCAAACTATGCCTTACACAATCCGTGCACACTTCTTTGAATCAGAAATAACCATGAAATCTATTACAACCATATAATCACTAAAACTACCTTAAGGATTTTAATTCTCTTCTTAAAAGAAACCTTAAACCAGTTAGACACTCTCCCTTATAAAGTGATGGATTGAGATGTCCTTAACAACCAATCCAAATGAGTATAAAGCTGGAACAAAGATAGCTATTCAATCATATCAAAAAAATGAAATGAAGTACACACATATATTGATATCAAAACTTCAATTACATATGAAATCAGAGCCAAGAAGACCACTGATAGTATAAATCAAAATATGTAGAGCTTTACAAGCCCTTTTGACATAAAATTCCCATCCCTCCAAAGTGATCTTTGAAATCCTTTTATAGAAACAAGGATTTCTACAAGATTTAGATCATTTAGGGTTAGGGATAAACCATTTGGATATGATAGAGGAAATTAATTCACTTCAACAAATAAGAAGCTCTGTCATCAGCAAGTTGAGACCTTCCTTTAATTCATCATGTTGTAGAATCTGATCTAGCTACCATTCATCTTAGCAAACTGAAGAACAAATATCTATAGAAGGAACAATAAATGGAATGTTTTGTTTGAATTAAATATGCTTGGAATATTTGGCCCTTAATAACTGAAGAACACTAGCTAACCCTTCTTAAAAAGACCATGTCCTAAAGAACACAACCTGATCTATGTTTATACAATTCTGGAAAGGACCTTTCATTAATTGGAAAAGAACAAAGATAGAGTTTAAACTGATTGAAAAACTATTCAAAACCCTAAAGGAAACATTTCTCACATAAATGTATTTAACAATTCCCAAATTTTCTTCACACAACATCCCAGATCTGTACAAACATGACCCATAAGATCTGATTCATCGATTTATTTCTCTACAACAAACAACATAGTCCACCACTTTGAAACCCTGAAGAAACCATTTGAAAATTAAAATATCCATTCCAAAAGCTATAGGTGGCATGAAATACATCATTATTGATCTGTATTGAATCATTTTACAACTTTCAAATGGAGCCGTAGATCTCCTTTAATGTTACCCACGAGCCAATGATCAAATTTGGACATACATCACTCCATCGTGATGCCTCGATGAATATATTTTGATCACCTTTTATTTGAGGCTTAACACCCTCCATACAATCAAGAAATATCTAACCACAGATTAAAATTCCTTAGCTCATCCACCTTTCCATGTGTCCATTTGTCGTGAACCCAGGATTGATAAATAGATTGCAACTTTCTCACAGTGGAAAAATGTCATCTGTTAGATTTGAAATATCTAACCATACAGAAAAAACCTTGGTAACCCAACATCATTGGTCCCACTTACCTCCACATGGTGCAAGGGTGTGATCCTATGATTGATAAATAGACTTCATCTTTGGCATAGTGGAATCATGTGAACCACATGATAAAGACAGATTCAACAAATCATTAAACTATCTATAAGCCCAAGCACTTTCTACATTGCACATAGGTGTAAACCAACAAAGGTTATTTGTCAATAATTTTTCATTCAAGGCATGACACATGCTACTAGATTAAAATAGATTAGACTATCAATATCATTGTTGCTAGCTGTTGAAGGATGGACAAAAGGACACTTGGCATCATAGCATGATGCCTTGATGAATAAAGGGACAACATCTTCCATTCAAGGTATTGCACCTACCATTGATCAATATTTGATCTGACAGTTCATGATCCTACTGCTAACTGTTGAATATGTTGACCTTAGAATCTCAGAATAGACAAGTGTTTTCTAGGCATGATGCCTTGAAGCATAAAGTGTCTACATCTCACGATCAAGGAAAAGTGACCATTGTTGGATGAAAAGAAACATTCTCGACACTGGGGAGAAATAAAGTACTACGGGGACTTAGGAACTTAGAAACATTAAAGTAGACCCTATGCATGACATAGAAAATATTAAAATGGCCCCGCTCAATGAATTAAGACACATGGGTTTAAAAACTTAAGTGAATGCAAAATTAAATTCCTTTTATAACACAGACAACATACCTAGGGTTTATGATGAAAATGATAGAAAATGTTTTACAAGGAACCTAAGGGTTTAAGGACCAGACCTAAATACCAAGAAAAATTAAAAGATCTAACAGCAGGGAAAACCATTTGCAACCCTAACCAGACCCAAAACATAAACATGCCAAAAGGAGAAAATATGACCAACAGTGGCTCTAATTGAGGATGCTTGATTGCAAGATCATATCAAGAAACAAAAACTCTAGGAAAATAACAATAGTGATAACACAAAGCTCTACAACAAAAAACACAGGAATTTATACAAATGTACATCCTACAAAAAACTAGAACACCTAAAACCAACTACATATATACATGAATACCGTGCATGGAAAGAAACCTTAGTTAAAGAAAGGTTTTAGGATTTTCCCATGCACTAGAGATTCCAATACCTCATCATCCAGATTTCTCAAGAAATATGAATCCTTACCATGTATCTGATGAATAACATAAGGCCCTAACCATAAGGATTCAAAAATTTTAGGCTTCCCTTTGTCTTCATCTTTAGCATTCCACTATAATAACATGTCATCTAGCTGAAACCTTCTACTGTTGGCCCTCTTGTCAAATAGATACTTTATTTTCTATTGTCTCCTCAAGTTTTTCTTTTGTCCCTCTCATCTTATTTCATTCAATTCAACCAATTGGACCATTATGTTATGCATGACATTACTTACTTCCAACCCTTCATCCTCAATGAATTTATAAATAGGAAGTAAATTATTCAATGGTAATCTGACTTGCATACCATACATCAATTCAAAAGGGGACTTTTCACTAGCCTTTTTCATAGTTACTCTATCAGCCCGTAAGGCTAGTTTTAACTTAGAATGCCAAGCTCTCTTATTTGTTTTTAAAGTTTTCTTCAAAATATACATAATTATCTTATTACTAGATTCTGCTTGTCCATTATCTTCTGGGTGGTATGGGGAAAGTATGAAATCATAATTCCATATTCATCACAAAATTCCTTAAATTATTCTAACCTGAAACACATATCATTGTCTATTATCTATTTAACAAGGACACCAAATCTGGTCAGAACATTTTCCATCAGAAACTCAATGAAAACCTTACTAGTTACTTTCTTAGTAGGAATTGCCTCTATCCATTTTGTGAAGTAATATGTGGCAACCAAAATCCAACTATGTCCACCACTCAATTTTTTTGAAAATTCCCCAATGAAATCAATCGCCCGCATCAAAAAAAGGTTCCTAAGACACTACTAGATTTAGAAAAAAAGCACCTGAATACTTTAGCTTGGAAGAAAATCTATGACAAGCTTCTCACTTTCTTATAAATTTGAAATAATATTTAAATAAACAGGGCTAAAAATAACTATCCCTAAGGATTTTGTGAGAAGTAGTATTGGTAGGATAATGTCCACCACACACACCAGCATGCATTTCTTTTAAAACCTTTTCAACCTGCCACTCATCTAAGCAAAAAAAAAGTACACCATTTCTATCTGTCCAATACAAATCTCCCTGTACTAATGTGTATCTTTGGTCTTGCAACTTGAGAGTTCTTTTCTGATTATCAGTCAGTCTCAGGGCATTTGGCATTTTTGACAAAATATATAATGTCAACATAATAGGGATGTCTTTCAATGCTAGTTGATGTTAGATCTTGTATTCCCACATTATTTACTTGAACCAAACCCATATTCTCTTCAGTCATTATCTTTTCCAATCCTAATCCTCGTACTAATTTGGTAATATGGTTTTCCAAATTAAATTCTTGAATCCTATTGGTCTATTTGCATTGTTTTCCAATAACCTCTAACTGGGTGAGAATGTCATTGATTGTTGCATGAGGTACATATGCAATCACTTTTCTACAAACTAAATAAGGTCTAAATGATTTCACATTTTTAACTAGGGCATATGCTTGTTTTTCTATCATCTCATATTTCAACTCTACAGCTTGGAGAGATTTACTGAAAAAATGCAATGGGATGCTCATACCCCTCTTCATCTTTCTGTAGTAACACAACAACAATTGTATGAAATGATGCAAAATAAAATAATGAAAATGGACTACTATAATCAGGAGACCTAAAAATAGGTGCTTCCTGAACTGATTTCTTATTTTTTCAAAATAAAATTGTGCTTCTTCATCCCACTTAAAATTTGCATCTTTCTTAAAAAAATTAATTAGAGGCTTAACAATTATGCAAAGTTAGAAATAAACCTCCTCACAAAATTAATCTTTCCTAAGAAATATTGTACCCCCTTAACATTGTTTTGAGCAGTGACCTTATGAATTATTTCTATCCTTTCTGGGTCAATTCTCACTCCTTCCTTTGACATAATATGTCATAGTAATTTTCCTTATGTTACTGCAAACTAACATTTCTTAGGATTCAAAGAAACACCATATTACAAAGCCCTATTAAAAATATTTTCTAAATGAACACAATGGTCCTCTACTTTCTTGTAATATGTTGTCAAATCATCTTGATAAATCACCATAAATAAATAAATAAATTCTTTGAATATAACATCCATATCTCTCTTGAATGTTTCGCCTGCATTCATAAGACCAAAGGGCATTCTAATATACACATATGTCCCTCAACGAGTAGTGAATACATTTTTAAACTTCTCTGACTCCATTACTAACACCTGGTTGTAGCCTAAAAATCCATCCATCATTGATAATAAATCACAACCAGTAACTTTATGCAACATTTCCTCCATGTTAGGAAAAGAATAATTATCCTTTAGAGATGCAATATTCAAATTCCTAAAATCAACACAAAGCCTTATATCACCATTCTTCTTCCTTACTGGGACTAAATTAGAGATCCATATTGAATAGCTTATGTGTTGAATTATTCTCACATCCCTTAACCTCATTAATTATTGTTTCATCTGGGGGGCCCAACAATGGATTGATTAGTCTCTAGTTCTGTCTGAATGGCTTAGAATATATTTTTAGTGAGAGCCTGTATTGGAAAAGGTCTTGCCTATAATCTTTTAGGTCCTCATATGACCATGAAAACACATGCTTGTGTTTTATTAACAACTTTATCAGATTTTCCCTAACATGTAAATCTAACCTCTTCCCAATATATAGTATTTGAGGTGTTGTTTCTGATCCTAGATTTACTTCCTCCATATCTTTAATTCTAGCACTGCTCCTATTTGACAAATAATCATCTTGATCACTAAAAAATGCTTCTAATTCTACTATCCCCTTAGGAATCTGATTAGAACCTAATTGGATAACCTCATTGCCAAATATAATATCCTTGTCATCAATCACCTCAACTAAAGCATTACAATCTACATGCTAGCCTTGATAATGGTCAAGGCACTAAAAAATCCTAAGGATATCCTGGTCATCTTCAAAAAATTTCCAGTTGTAAATATTATCAGACACAACTAGCCTACTCTTAACTTCCACAAATGATACCCCACTCAAGGTCAAATCACCATTCTTTAAATCAACATTGGCCACAAAATTAACCATGATGTTTTTTGACCTTTTTATCCATTCATTGTTAAAGACATCAAAAATTTCAATGTGATCCCAAATAGCATGCTTGTAACACTTTAATTTATCATTTTTTACCACATATATGGATCTAACTTGTGCTACTACTAGCTTAGAATCCCCCCAAAAAATTAGACATTTGATACCATGCCTAGTACCAATATTTAATCCCAAAAAAAGGTTTCATATTCAAAAATATTATTGGTACATTAAAAAGTTAACAAGAAAGAGTACTTGAATGTAGTACTTGATGGAGAAATAAAAAGAACACTATCTCACGATCCCTCTTTGGAACAAGCTCCATCAAAGTACATCTGCCATAGGGCACCTTGTTGTGTCTTCAAATCTATAACTAATGGATCAATAGTTTTCCATTGTGGAAAGATCTTTTCAACTCTGAAGTTTTCCATATCCACATCCACACAACATTTAAGCATATCATTTTGTACCTTTTAATAGTTACTGGTGCTCGGGGTTCTTTTTACAATTTTAATTAATTCTCATTTACTAGGATTGTTGCATAAGATAATTCCAATTGTACATGACCTCCAACTATTGGATCCCACTTTCTAGACAATAGCATACCATAATGGGGTTGGGTATCTACAACAACTACATCCATTTTCTAAGTGGCCTGAGGAAAGACAACCATCTTAACCTCAACTCCTTTTATATTTCCAACTACATGAACCTTTCTATTGTCCATGGAATAGCACCTTCCTTCACAAGTGTCAACATCCATACCCAATTATTTCAAACACCATATGGAATTAAATTTGCAGTGGCACCAGAATCAATCATACAATTTTTTACAAGTTTGTTGTTTATCAACAAGATTACATAGAAAGGATCTACTTTGGAGGGTTCTTGGGTAATCATAAAACCCACATATAAGATAGGGGTTTGTGGCTCATAAATAACACCCTTCTTTTTTCTCTCCCTTTTATTATCAATAGGGAAATCAACTATCCCCTTGAAAAATGACATTGCAACCTCTCCATGTTCCTTTATTTTTAACATTTCAATCAAGGGAACTGAAACTTCCATTTGTGTAAGATCACATTTCATATTAAATTTAGGTAATGTAGACAATACGTCATTTGTGCTCTTACCTTTTCTTCCCTTGTGAGTAACAAATTGATTTTCAACTTTTACTTCTTTCTTTTCTCCTTGAGCAGAAGAAGGCTCTCCTTGTTTTTACCTTCCTTATTATTTTAATCTTTTCTTTGAAATTTTGCAGCAACTTTTGAGGCACTTCATTTAATGAACATAGAAACAGGCTTACCTTGACAAGGATCTACCTTCCTATTCCTCAAATTTTAAACACT
This sequence comes from Thuja plicata, assembly GCA_018584345.1. Lineage (NCBI taxonomy): Eukaryota > Viridiplantae > Streptophyta > Pinopsida > Cupressales > Cupressaceae > Thuja > Thuja plicata. Next base: position 1,308,202 of record MU226035.1, read on the forward strand.
CCTAGATTGATTTATTTCTTCTATGGTCAAATATATTTTTTCCTCCTCAATAGGCAATCTGAAATGAGGATGTTCTCTATCATCACTAGAAGTATAGATAGTATTTTGTAGGATAGTATCAGTTTCATCATCTGAATCAGAGAAAAATCTTGCTGGTATCTTTGAAATTTCCTTTCTTAGTATATATATCTGCAACTGGCTCATCATCTTAAGAAGACCATATATAATTATTCTTGTTCATAGTGAACATATTTACCATATGGTCTTCATGTTTTAGGCTCATCTTCTCACTGTTGTCCTTCATTTATTCAGCTGAAGCTTGGGCAACAACACATTGAAAAGAAGAGTGGGGAATATTGCAAGTAGCACACTAAGGGATATTTTCTACATTATTTGAAACATTTTTTTTTAAATGATAAGGGGTTACCTCAATCTTATGGCTCTTATTTTCAACAATAGACCTACCATCTTTCCAATTTGTCTTGTATGGAATATCCCTCAAATTTGGGAATCTATCATACCTCTAATATTGATACCAATTTTCATGAGAATGCCTATCATTTTTATCAACTTTTTCTGGAAGGTCCTTTACTTCACTTACTAATTTATCCACCCTAACCTCCTCCTTAACAGGCCTACTTGTTTGTCCTTTTGTATCTTTCCACAGCCTTCCATCTTCTCTCTTTGCCATTGTCCTTGAGGCTTGCCCATTGCTTTCAATGTTTAGAGCCATTTTATAGGAATCCCTTAGACTATGTGGAATCTTATCCCTTTAAAGGTATGACATATTTCCTTCTATAGGATTGAACTATGTTGTTAAAGATACTTGCTCATCTAGTCTCAATACCTGAAATAACTTGTTCATGGCCTTTTGAAATCTATTATTGAAATCTGTCATACTTTCATTTGGGAGATTCTTAATATTATTGAATTCATTCAACATAAAAAATGAATTAACATGCTCATGATATTGTTCCATAAAACATCCAACAAGCTCTTCTAAAGATACTACACTATTTTTTAGGAAAACTCCTATACCAATCTCTAGCATCTTCATCCAAAGATTGAACAAATAAGTTCACGAGTACATCCTCATGATAAATCTCAAGTCAGTCATCTTTTCAGTGAATTATTTAAGGTGTCCTTCAAAATTTATAGTATTATTGCCACTAAACCTAGGGAGTTTATCTCTTACCTTATTTGGAATGACATTTGGGTAACCATGAATGCCATCAAAGAATAATGAATGGTACCTATCGAAATGTATAGGTCTCATTTGAAAATTTGCAGCAGCATGAGCTCCACTTACTCCTACTGCAACTCCCTGATTTGTTGTGTTTTTATACATTAGTAGCTGAGTGACTGCCAATAATTTGTATACCTTGAGCTAGATCGGAAGCCTAATTTCTTTGACTAGAACTAGCTATTTGTGGAACACTTGTTGTTGCAGTATTACTTGTAGTAATATTTAAAAAGGTTATCTTCATTTTTATCACAATACTTGTTGCTTCCAATTAAGCCTTTTCCAATTTCTTGGCATGTTCCTCCTTAACCCTCGTGGCCTCCTCTATCTCAAGATCTTCCTGTGACATCCCACATAAAGAGACCTCCTTTGGTTGTGGTTCTTCAATATAAATACGAGATACCTTCTGCTTTCCCTTATTCTTAGGGTCTTGAGTAACAAAGATTTGGTAGATGAAAAGTTGTTCCTCAACCTTCTCAGGTTCTTCAACATTATTTATTACCATTTGTCTCAGCAATTTCCTTCCTAACTGATCATTTCTAATCTTCTTTTGTCTTATCTCATCTTCATTTTCTTTTTTTCTTGGTTGTGTGATGGAAAATTGCTCTTTGAATTTTCTCTTCATTTCAGTAGCTTTTTCATCAGGACTTTTTGAATCTGGGAGGGTAGTGTTAGATCCCTCCTCCTCTCTCTCATTAGGAGAAGAACAATCTCCATATACATCCACTCTCAAGTCTGGAGCCTCTTCATATTCTGATGTATTTTCTTCATGACTATGTGGGATTGGATCCCCTACCCTAATGTTCTCCTCTTGTCTCTTAGTTTGAGGAAGTCCTCTATCATTCTTTCCTTTTCTTGACTAACCTCCTCTAGAGGTAGTTGGAAGTCCATCTTCCAAAACTTCCTCGGGACGTTTTATTTCCCAAGATCTGGTATTTCTATTATCTATATTGAGGGAGTGTGTATATAATTATATTTATTTACTCAACACTCATGGAGATATTTCTCAGAGTCACCACCAAAAACTAGTTGGGAAAATACAATACTAACTTAAATGAATACAATAAAAGGTTTTACCAGACAAGGATAACAAAAAGGAATCTAGGTAAGAGTGACTCTATGCTTTTGAAGGTCAACTCACTGGCTTTAGCTTTATACAAATTTAAATAGGCAATTTGTTTGATCTTTTTCTTATAGAATCCTGTATAGAAGAAATTCTTGACTCTATGCAACCCAAATCCTAATTATGCCAAGAAAAAAGTCCAATTAATGATTATTAAATCCTTTTTCACTTTGAGCTCTACAAGCTCAAGCGGGTGTACCTAACTTTTGCCTTCAATAGTTAGTAGTTTCTCAAACAGGCATGCATTACATATCTAACATAAAAATGTAAATGATAGAAGTTTGTATAAGGATTTGATGTGAACAACACAATCTAACATATCAGATTAGTGCCCTATCCAATTGGCATGGAGTCACTTAATATACAAATATATTCAATAAAAAAGATAAATCAAATGTAAAACCTACAAATGATGAATGAATCAAACTATGCCTTACACAATCTATTCACACTTCTTTAAAGAAGAAATAACCATCAAATCTATTACAACCATCTACTCACTAAAACTACCTTAAGGATTTTAATTCTCTTCTTGAAAGAAACCTTAAACCAATTAGACACCCTACCTTACAAAGTGATGGACTGAGATGTCCTTAACAACCAATCCAAATGAGTATAAAACTAGAACAAATAAAAATATTCAATCAAAACACATAATCAACAGGAAGTACAAACATATATTGATATCAAAACATCAATTAAATATGAAATTAGAGCCAAGAAGACCACTGATAGTCTTCATAAAAATATGCAGAGCTTTACTAGCCTTTTTTTGACATAAATTCCCATCTCTCCAAAGTGATCCTAAAAATCCTTTTATGGAAACAAGGATTTCAACAAGATTCAGATCCTTTAGGGTTAGGGATAAACCATTTAGATATGATAGAGGAAATTAATTCACTTCAAAAACCAAGAAGCTTTGTCATTAGCAAGTTGAAACCCTCCTTTAATTCATCCTGTTGAAGAATCTAATTCGGTCGCCATCCATCTTTGGAAACTAAAGAACAAAGCTCTGTAGAATGAACAATGAATGGAATTTTTTTTTTCATTAATTAACCTAGGAATATTAGGCCCTTCAGATCTATAGAGCACCAATTAACCCTTCTTGAAAATCTCAGCTCCTAAAGAATGCAACCTGATCTCTATTTGTAAAATTCTAGAAATGACCTTTCATTAATGGAAAAAGAACAAAGATAAGGTTTAAAATAATTAAAATTTTGTTCAAAATCTTAAAGGAAAAATTCCCCGAATAAATGTATTTAACATTTCCCAATTTTCCTTTAAAAAACATCCTACAGCTCTAAAAACATGACCCAAAAGATCAGATTCATTAATTTATTTCTCTGCAGCAAACGACATAGTCCACCGCTTTGAAACCCTAAAGAAACAATTTTAAAATTCAAATATCCATTCCAACAACTATAGGTGGTGCGGAGTACATCATTTGCAGCCCAGATTGAATCTTTCAAAACTTTTTAAAGGAGTCATAGATCTCCTTTTAAGTTACTTGCGATCTAATGATAAGATTTAGACACGCGTCACTCTATCACGATGCCTTGATGAATATATTTTGATTACCTTTTGTTTGAGGTTTAATGTCATCCACATGATCAAGACATATCTAATCATAGATTAACCTTCCTAAGATCAACCACCTTTCCACGTGTCTGCCTGTCATGAACCCGCGATTGATAAACAACTTGTAGTTTTCTCATAGCGGAAAAGTGTCATCTGTTAGATCTAAAAGATCTAACTATCTAGAAACAACCTTGCTAACCTGATATCATTGGTCCTACTTACCTCCATGTGGTGCAAGAGCATGATCCCTCAATTGATAAATAGACCACATCTTTGGCATAGCAGAATCACATGAACCGCACGATCAAGATAGATTTGATGGATCATTAAATTGTCTATAAGCCCAACCACTTTCCATGTGGCATACATGCATAAAACCACAAAGATTATCTGTCAATAATTTCATATTCAAGGAATGACATCTGCCGCTGGATTAAAATAGATCATAAGGTCAAGATCATCATCGCTAGCTGTTGAGGGATGGACACTTGTCATCATGACATGATGCCTTGATGAATAAAGGGAGTGCATCTTTCGTTCAAGGTATTATGCCTTTCATTGGTCAAAATTTGATATGATAGTTCACGATCCTACTGCTAACTATTTAAGATGCCAACCTCATGATCTTAGAAAATGGACCACCATTGGATGAAAATAAACATGCTCAATGCCTGGGAGAAATAAAGTACTACACGGACTTACAAACTTAGGAAAAATTAAATTAGACCCCATGCATGACATAGTAAATATTAAAATGGCCTCATTCAATGACTTAAGATGCATGGATTTAAAGACTTAAGTGAATGAAAAAGTAACTTCATTTTATAATGTAGACAACATACCTAGGGTTTATGACCAAAATGATAGAAAAGGTTTTGCAAGATACCTTAGGGTTTAAGGAACAGACCTAAATACCAAGAAAAATGGAAAAATCTAGCAGCAGGGAAAACCATTTGCAACCCTAACCAGGCCCATAACATAAATATTCCAAAAGGAGAAAATATGACCAACACATTATTTATTGCATTTTTTTGCTTCCAACCTACTTTATGTTGGCTCCTACTTGACAATTAGATTGTCTCTACATTATGTATCACTAAAATTATACATACATTATTTATTGAGTTATCACTCTTAGGTAATTAAGTAGCACTTTCTTTGATGGAGAGTTTTATCTTTACTAAGAAGTGGTGATCATATAATTATTTGAGCTAGCTTTCGTTAATCTATATATTCAATTGTTTTCTTCTCTCACTATTTTTTAACTTTTTTTCCTATCTATAGGAATGCACTTGTCTCACGTTGACAAGTTCTACAAATATAACTCCTATCTATTTGTTTGGTTAAGGTGCATCTTCTTATCATTACATCTTTTTTTACATTGAAACTCACCTTTACCCCACTCAGTTTGCTAAGAATAAATCTCAAAATAATGTATTCTATTTCAATCATTTTTAATACATCTTATATGAAAAACATGCAATGGTCAGTGCCTACTATTCCAATTTTTTTGCATATGCCTTTACATTTTACATGGTTAATCAAGCCATTCTAATGTAGATTAAGAATTACGTGTGATTTGTTTACTATATTTAGATGTGTATTCCTTTCTATATATTTAAATAGTTTGTTTCTAATTTTAATCCACATACTGCTTGCCACCTATTCAAATTTATATCTTAGTTGCCTCACCTTAAATTTATATCTTACTCTTTGACAGACAGTGCAATAAAGCTTATCAACTTTGAAAAATTAGATATGAATCCACTTCAATTTTTTTACGTTGCACCATTTTGTCAAGGAACTGGGCCAACAATTAGATACAAGCTAGAGCTCTCTGATGGACTCCACTTACAAAAAGATACCTTTCCAAGAAAGTATAATGACCTTTTGACAATAGAGAAAATCCAAAAAGGCTCTATAGTGAAGCTCAAAGGATTTACTATTCCTACCATTTGTAACTCACGGTGAGTCAATAGTTGCTGGGTCTTTATTATAATAAACTATTTTCATTTTATTTTGTAATCATAGAAGAATACTAATTGTTCAATTATATTAAATTCTATAGGTGGATTGTATTCTGCAAAATAGATATTTTATGCACACCTCATGATATCATTGATGACCCACCTTCTTTTTCAAAGAACTAGAGCATCTTGTACAACATGTAGGGAGTTCATCAAACACATGTATATATGATCTAGATATTGTTACACCTACACAATAAATTCCTACACAATTGATGTTTGGCTTGCATGCCTCTATGTGTAAAAAGCCTCCCATTACAATTGTTACTCCTATCAAAAATCTGAATCCATTTCAAACACAATGGATGATACAAGGACATGTGACTATGAAGAAAGGAATCAACCACTTCAACAACAAAAATAGATATGGCCACATGCTTAGTTTTGATATGGTTTATAGTGAAAGAATTGAAGTACGTGTCACTTTCTTCAATGCAATTGCAAACCTCCATTTTAAACATGTTCAAGCTGGGAGTATATATACATTATCTCATGGTACCATCAAATCTACAAAAAATATTTACAATAACCTTAATAGTGATATCAAAATCAATTTAACTGATGATTCAGGGCTCAAACTTTCTGACAATGACCTCTTAATTCCAACACATCAATTCTCTTTCACCCCCATTATCGAGATCCTAACTCAGCATACTAATTCTTTTGTTGATGTTGTTAGAATTTTTATATGTGTTGATCCTTCCTCTACAATAAAAATAAATATTATTCAATTAAGGTTCTTCATATGAGTCTCAAAATGATAGATATGTCTACTTCCATTATAAATGTTAGTTTGTGGGGCCATGAAGCTAAAAAATAAGGCACATAACTCCATGAGATGTACCATTTGCAAAAGGTGACTCTGATTGCGGTCAGAAATGGTCATGTGTATGAATATAATGGCAAGGTGGTAAGCACTCTAGCCACTTCCCAATTTTTTATCAATCCTAATATCAAAGAAGAAAAACAACTACAATCTTGGTTTGCACAAAATTAAAATGATCTTCTCATGGCTACAACTGACCTTTTAGATGCACCTCTACTTTTAGAATGAAATATTATCTCCAATATCACAAAGGAACCATCAATAATAACAAAACCCATTTAATGCATTGTTAACAAAACTATGGCCAATCTCTAGTGTCATTCTTCATTAAACACAAAGTTGATGACAATATGCTAACCACCATTAAAGATCTTTGATCCCACTTGACCAACCTCCCAAAAAATTATTTGGCTGAATAAATGATGCATTTTAGCTCTACCTTGTGAGGGACACACCCATACTAGAATAAGTGTCACACTAATCTAGGAACTGGGATCACCAAAATAGGTCCTCCAGCATTGTTCTTCACATTAAGTGCAGCTATCACAAAGTGGTCTGATCTCTACACTAACCTTTCTCTAGAAGAAATATCTTCATTTCTCTCCAATAAAAAATGCACATTCAACATCATAAGAAACCCTCACACAATATCACTATACCTACATCAATGATTTATGATCATTTTGAAAGATGTCATTAAGAAGCGCATGGACATAGTTAATTACTGGTACAACTATGAATAGAAAATTTAGGGTTATGCACACATCCATGACTTTATTTGGATAAAAAATGCACCAAACATAGATACGCTACAATGTTGCACTCATCTTAAAGTTCTTATTTACTATTTTTGAATAGTTTTAATGACCACCAACAAGATTTACTATTGCCAAAAAAACAATCCAACTATACCATACAATTATTCATAAGGCACATTATAACTATCAAGCTATTTAGGAATCTCTTAGGTAGATCTATATAATGCTTTCACTACTACCAATTAGTACTATCTATATTAAATGTGTTCCATAACAATATCAGTACCTAGGACACATCAGGTGTCATGATGAAGAATATTTCAGTCCAATCACCAGGCAAAACCCTATAAACTATTCAGTCTGATTTAAATTATGTTTGATAGATATGGATTCCTGCTAGTCATTAAGACTTCAGGAGACCTTCGGGTAAAAGCACAATAATCTGTCACCTTTTAGGACAAATTATCAGCACAGCTGAATTTTAGTATTTCTAACTAAAAATTAATTTTGGCCAAACATATGGTCTAGCTAGATTCATTATAGTTAAGTTAGATAAGGTTTTTAACTTTTCCAATTGGAAATGTCTATT
>MU226035.1:1316477-1342363 GCA_018584345.1 Thuja plicata
TCTCTTATAGATTTTATAGTGTATTAATTATACATAGTCTATTATAATTAAAAAATATTGCAAGTAGGTATTTTAACAGTCAAGGAGATGTTGATTCGAAGAAAGAAAAAAAATAGTAAAACATATTAAAAAAAATTGAAAAAGATATGGTGCACTAGAAGAGAGATTCCTCTTCAAGAATATATATTTATTTTTTTGATTGGGATATATTTGTTATGAAAAATATGGCGGGAGATGAAAACTGTCAATTCCAGGTGAGTTGAAATTTAAATTGTTATAAAAGAGAAAATATAGGTCACAAACCAATTTTTATTTTTTCATGCACTAGCTATATATGTCATCTATAACATATTTTGAAATTAGGGGAAAAAATTTTATTTACATATAATGTTTTGGCGGGAACTAGACCCCTAATTTTCAGCATGTTTCTACAACTGAAAAATCATCTTTAAACATTAAAAAAAATATCAAAACTTATTTAAAAAAAATATTAAAAATTTTAATCATAAAATTCATCCATTTTAAAACATTTCATTAGTTTACATCATCTTCAAATTGCAAACATAAATGTCACTTTTATACTATTGAAGCTGAACAACTTTGATTTTGTCATCCTTTTCCTTTGTAAAAGGGTGATAGATTATTGTGCTTTTACCCCTTCACCAATGTAGGGCGCAGACACATTTGGAGAAGGCCAATGGAGTGGATGAGTGAAGGTGTGGAATTTGTGATATTCCAATCAAATCATTTCTCTCATGTTTGAGTTCTAGGAACTGAAAAGAGGCATTCCTTGCATATGCCCTTTCAAATAGTATTTCATTGGCTCCGTCCACCACACTTGATCTAAAATCTAACATATGGGATGGTCATTTTTGGGGTAAAGGATGAATTTTGAATCTTTGACCTCTTATAACTTACCATTACATTGTCTCATGAAAAATTGCTAAAGTGGAAAATGATGTAGCTCAAGCCTATTCCCAACCTCCTTTTGTGATGCTTTGATGTGTGTCAGTGTCATCTTTATAGTTTAAACCATTGAAACATTTTTCCTTTTGACCATTGAATTTGAAATTTAAATTTCCAACCTTTGAACCTTGAACTTTGAAACTTGAACTTTCATAAAGGTTCAATTTCAATGGTTCAAGACTTTAATCCTTACAGATTTGAATGGTGGACATTTGAACTTTGAGCCTATGCAATCTAGACTTCAGAACTATTGATGTTGAACCTAAAATGTTGAATCTATTGAACATTGAACTTTGAGCCAAAAATAGGTACAACGGTTCAAGTTCAATGTCTTCTAACCTAAACCTTTGAACCATGATTATGAAGTGTTGAAATTTCTAAACTTTGAACCTTAAACTTGCATAAAGGTTCAAGTTCAACGGTTCAACACTTTACTCCTTACATATTTGAATGTTGAACATTTGAACTTTGAACCTAGGAAATATGGACTTTTAAACTCTTGGTGTTAAACCTACACCATCCCACCTATTGAACCTTGAATGTTAAACCAAAATAAGGTTTGATGGTTCAAGTTCAATCTCTACTAACCTGAACCTTTGAACTATGTTTTTGAACTATTGTACTTTTTGAACTTTGAACCTTGAAGTTTCATAAAGGTTCAAGTTCAATGGTTCAACACTTTCCTCCTTGTAGATTTTAACGTTGATCATTTGAACTCTGAACCTAGGAAATCTGGACTTCTGAACTCTTGGTGTTGAACCTGCACCTTCAAACCTATTGAACCTTAAAATTTGAACAAAAAAATTAGTACGATGGTTCAATTTCAATATGTGCTAACCTGAACCTTTGAACCATGATTCTGAACTATTGAACTTTCTAAACTTTGAATCTTGAATTATCGTGAAGGTTAAAGTTCAATGGCTCAATACTTTACTCCTTGCAGATTTGAATGCTGAACATTTGAACTTTGAACGTAGTCAATCTAGACTCTTGAACTCTTGGTGTTGAAACCACACCTTAGAACCTATTGAACCTGAAATAGGTACGATGATTCAAGTTAAATCTCTTCTAACTTGAACCTTTGAACCCAGATTCTGAACTATTTAACTTTCTCAAATTTGAACCTTGAACTTTCATAAAGGTTCAAGTTCAATGGTTCAACACTTTACTCCTTGCAGAGTTGAACACTCAACATTTTAAATTTGAACCTAGGCAATCTAGACTTCTGAACTCTTAGTGTTGAACCTACATCGTTGAACTTGTTGAACCTTGAACTTTGAAAAAAAATAGGTACGATGGTTCAAGTTCAATATCTGCTAACCTGAGCCTTTGAACCATGATTCTGAACAGTTGAACTTTCTGAACCAGCTGAAATTTTTGAGCTGGTTTAACATTCTTTTAACTACCACATCTTATAAACACCATCTTCACAAAAGGTTAAGAGAGAAATCATTAAGGTTACAAGAGAAATTATTAAGGGAGGTCACAAATTTCAGTTGTAATGGTCATAAATAGGGGAAGATCATAATTCCAAAAATTTAAATTTGCGGGACCATAAGTGTGCCAAAAAGGTATACCTCAATGTTATCTTAGAAAGCACCGACATAAATAAATGTTTTGATCTTCTTTTATTATTGTTCTATTTATGATATTTTTTATACACTACCTTATATAATGTAAAAATTCATTTATAGTTTCCCCTAAAATACCTATTGGTGATTCCATTACACCTCCATTGGGTGCAAGTGCTAGTATCTAAAATTGTCAAATCTTGCATTCACCCCTTTTTTAAATAATGTTTTAATTTTTACAATGTTTACTCTTTTTTTTTTTTTGCTATTTCTATGTAAGGTGTTAGGTAAATGGATAGGTTAAAGAAGCTCTTTTGGGCCCTACCAATAGTTAAATAACTAATCCATGATGCCACTTTGTATTGTTAGAAAAGTATATAAGTTGATTGATGATTTCCTCATTTTTTACTAACCCTATTGATGACTGAAAAAATATATCAATGGCTATCTTTGACTAGTATTAGGAGAAAGGATGTTGGCATTTTGAATAGTTCTTTTTTTCTATTTTGGGAGCAACAATGAGTTCTATAATTCTTGAAATATGCTTATGATGCACATTTTACATTGGCTATTAGTTCAAGTTAAAGTATCAGAGCCCAATAATTAAATTAGAACTTGATCAAGGACAATATCATTTTGGATTAATTAAGTATTTTCTATAAAGGGTGAAGATCATTGGGATTTTGTGTGGTTCCAATGACCATGTCAAGGCCTGATAGTACTTTTAGAACTCTTTGTTACCACTTCAAATCATTATGTACATAAGCACATCGACACTTTGGTGTTTCTTCTAACTATTATAGGAGTTGATGGAGGTTTTATAATTGATATCAATAGATAAAGAACCCTCTTTATCTTTTAATTTTTTTTTTCTCTAAGTGATATAACTATTTTTAGTTTTGTGAACCTTGTTGGAACCTGCTATCAATTTTATAATTATTTAAATATTTGACAGACGAATTCCATACACCTTATGTAGAATGCCCCACTCTTTCAAAAAATTTATTTCTTCTTATTGAATGATTCGAGTACTAATGATTATTTTGTTCACTGATATCATCAAAGGGTATTTAAAATCTTGCAAGATTTATATCTTACGACCCCTCAAGCTTTCTAATAGATTTGAGAACTAGTGTGGGCTTCACTAGTGGAAATATATCCATATGTGTGATCTTTCTCTCTATATGGTGAAAATCTTCATACCCAAACTAATACTTGTATAGATTTAGGACCTTAGTTTCTTCTCTCTCTCCTTTCCATTTACTTTTTTTAAATAAAAATGTTTTATATCTTCATCACCTTCATAATGTAGATAAGGTGCTAATTAGGGTAATTCTAGATCTAGAATGGTGTAGAGATTTATATTTTCATTCATTACTTTTCAGTATGACATATCCTTTGGTGTAAATACCATCTAATATTTCAATTTTTGTAAGTAGAGTCTTGCAATGTGTCATCAAAATTGATTTCCATAACTATAAGTGTTGTAACTTGTCTAATAACTTCAAACATGACTCTTGTACCTTTGGATTTTCTAATAATGCCATCAAGATAAAAGATATAAGGGAATTTGGTCCTTCATGTCATGAGTGTCTTGGAAAGGGATAATTAACACAATCATATATCTAATACTATAATTCCTCATTATAAAATAGAGCATAAAAATGGATTTGTGAGGCAAAAACGTCAACATTTTCTAGGTTCAAAATTGTAGGAAATAGTTTGTATCCTATTTTCTGGTCAACATCATCCTATCAACAAAACTTTGACTCTTTGTCAAGTCAACTACACTTCTTTTGTGGTAGAATATCCTGATAAATGACATGTAATATTTGGAAGTTGTCATGCCATGGATTATTCACCATTTGAAGTTGAATGATGTGAATGTGTAGGTGCAAGAACTATGAATTTTCTTCTAACATAAATTTTGGGATCTAAGAGTTATTGACAAAGTATTGTTCTTCATAGATTAATTTGAAGATGCTCTAGTCTCCATTTGACAAATTCCCTAACTTGCCTAAAATTTCTTCTAGCATTGTCTATTTTCTCCTACAGGTGCTGATGTTTTTCATGTAGGATTTCAATGTTGTCCTAAGTGGTCCCATCTAGATCTTACATGGAAGCATACTATATGTAGTTTTAGGAGACTTGTGTCTCCATCTTCTCCATTTCATCCTTCACTAGTTTGAACATGTTGGGACACTACAAGAAGTATAGGTAGAGCTCATTAATCTCTTTATAAATATTCTTTGAGGTGGCTAATTGTGTCTCTAGAAATATTTTTGCAAGTTCCAATATCAATGATCTCAAAGAGGTAATGCCCCATTGCGCACATGTCTTGAGATCACAATTTTCATATCATTGTATCAGATAATTTCTAGCTACAATATATGATGGATACCATAAAAACAATATATTAAACACTTAATATATTTCCTTTTTCCTTTCCTTGGTAGTCTCTAAAGAGGGTCTTGAATCAACTTCATATCTGCTAATTACATTAGATAGACAGTTTGTAAAGACTTATAAATAAATCGATTTTGGGTCACTTCTTGTAATCATAGAATTCCATGGGATAACACCTCTATGTGGGTACAAACATATTATTTTCTATGGCTCTACATAGTGAATGCATATCCATCAACATATTCCTTTGAACACATTTATATATCAATGATAATCCAATGTGGAACATTCAAATATTTATCTTAGTCTCTTATTTGATGTAGATTTTATATTGTATTATTTAAAAAAAAAATTATCATTGGAAATTTGATGACCTACTAATTTCCACCAAAGAGGATGATGTATGTTAGAAAGCATCCTCAATGGATGTACATCCACTGAGGTTGTCAGAAATATGATGACATGTCAATTTCCACGATGAGGATGCTAAATGTCCAACAACATCCTCGTCGGATGTGCAGCCACTAAGGTCATCAGAAATCCAAAGACTGGTCAATTTCCACTAACAAGGATGATGTATGTCTGACAAAATCCTCTTCAAATGTGCATCCCTTGAGGTCATCATATTTCTGATGACAGGTCAAGTTCTATCGATGATGATGTTGTTGAAAAAACAATATCTTTGGATGCAACTTCTTGTCAAAACTCCAACGCATATTATTGTTGGAATTCTAATGTGGGAGATCCTCATTGGACATTTTGATGAAATTTTTTCAACAATGAATATTGTAAGTATTTCAATGAAATTCGGTCATAATTTCGATGAGAGGCTGTCAAAAATATGCTCCGAATGTACTAGTGAAAAATCTCAATGATAAAAAAATAGAAAAAAGTAGCATAATCCAATGATAAGTGAAAATCATAGTTTTATCTTGCATTCATTTTTATATTATACTTTTATTTTAGTTTAAGTGATTTTCTCTAAGGGATGCATCTTATTTATGGGATTTGTCAAAAAGGGGGTGAAAAGTTAATCATGGTTATATCATCAAATTCCATAACCAAAGTACATCATCAAATGTATGATCCATAAAATTATCAATGTTACATCAAGGATATCATCAATAAACACCTACTTAACTAGGGGAAACCTAACTCTATCCATCACTTGTACCTATATTTGTACATTCTTACAAGGAACTCCCATTTTGGAATTATGATAGTAATATGTGTCAGAGTTTCGACAAGAGGCTGCCAAAAATATGCTCTAAATGTAATAGCAAAAAAGTTGAATGATGAAAAAACTAGTGAAAAGTAGCACAAGCCAATGATAAGTGACAATCATAGTTTTATCTTTCATTCATTTTTAGATCATAATTGCATTTTAGATTAAGTGATTTTTCTCTAAGGAATGCATCTTAGGTATGGGATTTCTCAAAAAGGGGGTGAAAAGTTAACCATGGTTATAAATGATCAATGCTACATCATGGATATCATCAATAAACATCTGATTAACTAAGGGAAACCTAATTCTATCCATCACCTGTACATATATATTTACAATTCCACATGTGGATGATCCTGCTCTTCTACCACTCCCTAATTTTGTATCATCAAAACATCTATCTAAGATTATCAAATCAAATATCAATCAGTCAAATCATCCAATTGATCATTTAACATCAATCATTTATCCTATCATCTATTTTCTCATCTTGAGCGTATCAAATTTCCTAACTCTAGATCTTGAAGAAGGAAAATCAATCCATCAACTTGCCTATCTTATGAGATTGATATCAATACAACATTAACCAAGTGATTTTAACTGAAATCAAGTGATATGAAAACATCATTAACATAACTAGATTATAAAAAATACATCTACATAGGCCTATCAAACCAAACATCAACCATTCAATCATTTATTGACCATCTTAATCAGTCAAGCATCAAACATCATCCATCTTATCCAGTCCATTGAGGTTTCTATCAATCTTGAGAAGCACATGTGTTGTTGATCCTCTAGTTTGTGAGGTCAAAGAAACATATCCTATCATCTGACATTGAAATACACATAAAAAAATATTAACTCATTCATAAAAAGGCATTTAATCTAGTCTTCGAGACACATCAATGATGTAATTTAACCAGGGCATATTCCAAATTAATTTTTACCGGGAAACAAATCGAAATCAGAATCTAATTCAAAATTCCAGAAATTATCCAAAATAATCAATACAATTTTGATTCATTTCCCCAGGGGGAATCATATCAACAACAAGTAATCAAATTAAGGATTTATATTAGAGTTTGTTTTTTTGTCATCAAGGGAAACATCCTATCATTCAATCAAATTGACCAAATCATCATTGTGGTATCAAAATCAGTTTAAAATTTTCATCAGGGATTCATATCAAGGTTGCACCATCATCAAAGTAGTATGACATCATTATCTACATCAATTAGATCAGTATCCAATGTTGAAAATTAGGGAATCACATTGAGGTTTTATCATGACTATCAAATAAGAATTAATCAAATCAAAATCATCAAATCAACATCTATCAGTGGATCCAACATCAAATCAAAGTCATACAATAGTGAATCAAATATCAATGATTCTTTGAACCAAAGTTCTTTTCACATTGACTCAAAGAGGGACATTTGTGTGCACCCTTAATTGGTCAAATCAAAGTCAAACTAAAATCAAGAAATTGAAGATCAAAGCATGAATTAATTTAAATCAAAGACATTGGATTAATTAAATCAAAAGGATCAAATAATTGTGCAATTAGTTTTAATTAATTGTATAGTTTAAATCAAATTTAATCCAAACCATTCAAGGGAAGACATGGCTAAATTAAATCAATTTTTAAATTCATTTCTTCTCACCCACCACAAAAGGATAAAATTTCAATCAACCAATGAGGTGAGAGAATTTGAATCACTTGGATCACGTAAGAGGATTTTCTATCTCCACCATCCAAATTTCCTTTGCTATCTTGATCGTCCATCTTTGTCTCTTTGTCCCAATATTTGAAACTACCAACTCACTGACTTGGTTAACCATAAGTTGAATCAACCCTCATCTAACTCATGCTCCTAATTTTGGGAATTCTATAACTATGAGGCCTTTTCTAGATAAAATAACAACTTTGCATCTATTTTCATTTTCATTATACTATAGTTAATTTTGCATCCATTCTTAGGGTAATTTGAGTTCACTTTAGCATTTTTCTTGTATGTTTAGCTTCAATTGCATCACAACTCATCATGTTTTAGCATAATTGCACATCATGTATCTTAACTTGCACTTTCATTTTAGAGATTTTCACGTTAGGAATGTTTTTAAGATCTGAGAGCATTTGTATTGTCCTTCTAATTAGAGAACCATGTGATGTTTATCAACTCGTTTCAATTCAAAGTTATATTTAGTTTAATCTATCATGTTTTTGGGTTGAATTGATTGAACTATTCCTATGAAGGTATTTTATATACACACTTACAATTATCAAATCTTGTTGAATACTCATCCTCAAATCATTTATGAAACAAGAAATCTTCTCCTTGCTGGTTTCAGAATGAACCATTCTGATAAGGACTTGATATAACTCTTCTGTATACTCCTAGATAGATTTTCATGTTTTCTTCAACCCTTGTATTTTCTTTAGAAAATCAAGATCATAATAAAAAAAGGAACTATCTCTTCAATTTGTCCATCATCCAATACCATCTTTTTATCTTCTCCTTCCCTCTTCTATTTATCTCCAAATTAACTTTTATCCACCAAATTTTAGCATGACCTTTCAACTTGGCCTTTATGAATTTGATGCTCTCAAGATCTTCTACTTCTTAATACCCAAATTACTATTCCATATCGTTGATCGAATCAATCAACTCTTTTAGATTAAAATTTCCATAAAATGTGGAAACTTTAATTTTTGTTCTCTTTCCAATCTTGCAAACAAGTCTTAAAAACCTAGCTTCATCGAGATCTCTAGCCACTTCTTGCTCTTCTTCAAACTATCTTTCTTCTTCTGATTCATCCCCACTTTCGTCTCTTTCCCTAATATTAGACCCTCTATGCAAATCCTCTTGCAATGCTTGTACTTGTCTCTAGAGGGCTTTAAAACCCTCTTTTCTCACACCCATGATTCTTCCACCATAGTTCATTTGTGAAGGAGTTTTCCTTATTTCTTAGATAGAAAACCACAGTTGTAGAGAAAATTACCTCACTTTTGGCAATCTATTTACATAGTTAGGAATATATGTCGTGATATCACCTGATGAAGGACCTACTCCTCTTTCTAACCCAAACAGCCACACCATGAAAGGAAAATATTAAAAAAATGCAAGAATCGAACAATTACAAGACCCAAAACATTTGCTTTCTATTATATTTAATTAAATGATGTTACACTATTTAGATAAATAACATATTATAGCCACATGGACATTTTCATTACAATAATTTTCAAGACAGATCCACAAACTACCTTTCTAGAATTGAGCCCAAAACACACCTTCACCCTTGTATATGTAGCACTAATATCTTCCTTAGAATATTTTTGAAAGTTAAAATTTCCCATTTTGGCACCTAGTGGTTCAATTTCCCACCTTTGTTCAAGGAAAGTGTTTCAAAATGAATGCAAGTAACAATTAAAAATAATCAAAACAACATAAAAGATTAGATGAAAGGAAGCTATAAAAAAAAGAATGCAAATGAAGTAGCAAACCCATAACATTCTTGATGCAATGATTTTTTTAGGGATGTTTGATTGGATGTGTTCTCACTCAATATTTTGACAGCATAATGACAATCTAAGTGCAAAAATAGGTGAGAGATATACAAATGGTGAGGGATTGGATTTATAAGGTTTGAATGATATAAATAGATGGTCAAGATTGACTTCAAAATATCAATGGGGAAGGATGCTTGAAAGGAATACAAGGAATTAAAAATTCCTTTCTTGAGTACTTGGAGGACAAGCCCATGTGCTTTTCTAAGAAGCCCATGTGCTTGTGTGATGGAAGAGTTGACTGATTTGCCTAATCTTCATGATTAGGATTGTGCACATAATTAGGAGATTTGATTAGAATTAATGAGGGATGATTAGAGGGAAAGTGGTAAAAGTAGGAGGATGTGATGGGAGGAATGAGAAGGAGTGGGGAATTAAAACATTCTTTTTAATTTCAAGTTGGAGAAAGGGATCAATTAAGTAAATGGTATAATTTACATTATCAAATGAGGGATTAAGACGCAAGTCAATGGGTTAGGAATGTGAAAGTGGATGAGGGGAAATAGGCTTTTTGGAATTAATTTAAATTCAAAATAGAGGAAAGGGGATTTAAACAAACACATAGCTATATTTATTTAATTAAAGGGGATGAGACTATAGTTTAATAAAATTAATTAATTAACCTAGGAGGACTATAGATAAAAGGGGATATTAGTTGAATAGATGAACTATTTTAGTAATGTATTGGCTTTAAAAGAAGGGTTATTAAGATTTAGTTTCACCAAATGTTTAATTATCAAATTTAGGTGTCTACATTTTTCCCCTCTTGGAGATGGTGTTACAAAGTAGCATAATTTCAAAGAAGATTAAGACATAGAGATAGAAAGAAAATTATTAGACTAGAAAAGATGTCCTATCATTCAAAAGAGTGAATAAGAAAAAAGATGATTGGATATGAGGATAATTATGCTCGTTCAAGAGGACGTGTCAGTTCAAGAGAACATGGGTTTTCTCTCAAAATGGATGAGATGATGCATGAATGTTGAATGAATGATACTAGTTATGCAAGGATGAAAATGATAAGATATAGACTAGGAAGTTGATATAATGCAAGGTGTAATGATATGATAATGCACGGGATGTGGATAAATGCAAGGGGGGATGAATGAAAGAAATGGTGAGGGAGAGATAATGCAAAAAATATGGGGATAGAAGAAGAAAGAGGTGGTATAGATGAATGTGATGGATGGATGGGGGAGATTGAGAACTATATGATAACTGCCATGAAGCAAGCACTTATTTTGATTTAGCGTATGATGCTATGCACCAGGGTATAACCGTATAAGAAACCAAGGTGACATTATATCACATGCATAGGAATGACACAACAAATAGAAGAATGTTAGTCAAACATTCTACAGAGTCGCAAGGGACTTTGGTGGATACAATGCTAAAAGAACCAACAAGAAAGTGGCATGCCCTAGTGGACCATGTGACCACATGGACAAAATTTGGAAATGTAAGGGACATTTTTACACACACATGCACATAGAATGAAAAAGATCAAAACTTTACCTCTAGTTTTACCAGTCACAAACCTCCATATTATAAAGGATTCCAGAGACAATAAGTAGTTAAAACAAGGAAGCTCTAAAATAAAGATAAACAGAGATATAAAAGCTCCAAAGAAATAAAAAAAAATCACGTTCCTTTTTCCATAGGAATTTGGATGGATGAGGATTGCTTTGATTGGTATGATTTGAGGAAGGATACATCATGTGATGACTGATGATTTATTGGTAAACTAAGATTCCTATGACAAGGGACAAGAAAGGCACTCGAGCCTCAAAGAGACCAATACATGATTGTTGAAGCACCAACTAGATAGGGACATATTCTTGGAAAAACATGACCGAATGACACAAAGGATGGGCCCTAAGGACACATGTAAAAATGATTCTAGATGGAGAGACACTCGACTAAGAATATTTACAAAGATGTTATTTACAAGATGGACAAGATATACATGCGGTTGGGATTGTTAGCAATAATGGTCTACCAATACAACTGAAAGGTGGGAAGGGTGAATCATTTGTACACAAAATAATTAAAATTTAACCTTTAACAATCATAAGATAAATACAATTATAAACACATTAAAAAAAATACCATAACACAACCATTTATTGTCGAGGAACCCCTATTAAGGGAAAAACCCTGGTGAGAATTAGTAACCACAAAAAATGTGCAACTAAAAGTGTAGTATCTGTGTTAGGAGATTTAGCCTTGTTAGGAGATAATTATTACATACAGTACAAAATATTATTAAAGGAAAGACCCTATTAGGATTCAAGAGAAACAACATGATCACTATCTAGAGAAGGTTAAATCCACCTTCAGGACTCACGTTTCTGAGATACATATATAAAAAGATATAATATCCATTAAACTGACTAATAGAAACAACTTTACTTAAATAGTTCTAATGAATTTCATTAGTCACAACCTCTTCTCTAAATCCACAAGACTTCGCATATACAATCTTGGAACTTCCACACTTCACTTTCCACACTCTGAACCAAGAAAAAAATTTCCTTTATACAAGTTTACAATAAGCATTAGTTCGGCCAATTAAGACTTCACCAATGCATGAATAATTACATAACCCCTTTCTAAGATACACCGGGTGCCTATAATAAGTGAACATCAATTTAAATTCATCAAATATAATCCAAGTTTTGCAATCCTTTCTCACTATCCATAACAAAAGCCAAATCTCTGAAGTTGGCCCCAAATAGGTCTTTTCCAAAAAAAAGGCCATAGATGATGTCACCAAGATTCTTGCAACCAAAGAATCATAAAATAATTCCTCAACATGTCTCCTAACGTTACCCAATCTTGCATAACATGAATCATGTTGGCACTCAAGTTATGCACAAAACTTAGAGACTAACTCTATCATAATTCTCTACCACCATTCTGGAAACAGTCTTCACCAAAATAGTTGTAACTCAAACAAAAAGAAACATAAACTCAAGTGACCAAGTATATATAATTTCACAAATTATCCTTTTACACATCCCGATATTCACATACTTTGAAACATCCATACAGTGTCTGTACACTTCTGTAAGTCATCCATGCACAAGTGATAACCAGTATGTCAGTCTTCATCTGAAATATATGTGGACATTAATGAAAAAAATGAATGCCTTTAACTCCAACATAAGCCAATTCAAACAATATCCCCATTTGGCATTGATAACATCACATGAGGAAATCCATCAATCCAAAAGTACCACTCTCAATACGATCTTCTCAATATCCTCTTCACATCTCTCCCCAAAACAATACAGATTTTCCACAAACTCTCTTCATCAAATCTCTCCTCATTTTACATAAATGGAAAAGGAGGCCATAACTCCACCTTTGACCATATTTCCTCTGCAAGGTTTATCTTTTTCAAATCTTCATGCATGCAAAAACCAGGTTCTCAATCACCCAAATGTGTTCTATATTGTTCTTACGATCACTCCCCCGAAGGATTTGATCCATGCATCAAGTCTAGGAAATGATACAACTCAAAAATCCTTTGGACTAATGTATTCCTACATCAATTAGTTCTCACAGGGAGGGGCGCTCACCCCAATCATACCTTTGAGATGCTCAAAGAAAGGCATCCTTTGGAATTTTTTTTGTGAATAATTATAATTAATTTAAATATGTTTAGTCTTTGAATGCATAACTGGATTCTTTGACATATTCACTATGCTAGGGTTATCACAATGAATAGCCACTGGCTCATCAAAAGTTATCCCAATTTTCTTCAACATTTTCTTCGGCCAAAAAATCTGTGTGCAACTTATAGCAGCATCACCATACTCTGATTCAGTAGTATACTGAGCTATACAATCCTACTTCTTAGTTAACCAAGAAACCAACCTTTTCCCAAGGAAAAATGCGCCACCACCTGTACTCTTTCTGTCATCAACATTTCATGCCCAATCGGTACCAGAATAAAATTGCAAAACTAAATCAACATATTTTTTATACTATAATCCAAATTATAGTGTTCCTTTCAGATATCTAAATAGTCTTTTTACAATAGAAAGGTGAGTCTCTTTAAGATCTTCTTGATATCTTGCCACAATTCTAGCTACATTAGCAATATCTGGTCAAGTCTGAATTAGATATTGTAAGCCTCCAATAATAGATTTGTAATTTGTCTGAAAATACTCTGAGATTCATCAGTAGGAGTAAGATTGTAACTAGTAACAATAGGTGTTCCACTAGGTTTACCCTCTTCCATTCAAAACTTTTTCAAAATTTCCTTAATATATTTTTTTTGAGAAATAAAAGTACCATTCTCGTTTTGATTAATTTGCAATCCACAAAAAAATTTCATTTCACCAATCATCAACATCTCAAATTAATTTTCCATTTCCTTAGAGAACTTCTTACTCATTTCATCATTACCTCCAAAATTGATATCATCCACCAAAAATCAACTATTAAGATTCCATCTTCACTAGTTCTTAATTACAAATTACTGTCTGCATTACCTTTTCTGAAACCAAGAGGAAGTAAATACCTGTCCAATATAGCATACCATTCTCTATGTGTTTGTTTTAGTCTATACAAAGCCTTGTTCAATTTGCAAACCATGTCCTCGTCATCTGTGAGAGGAAATCCATCAGGCTGTTCAATATATACCTCCTCCTCTATATCACCATTCAAAAATGTAGATTTCACATCCATCTGATATAAGTCAAAGTCTTTGTGTGCAACATAAGAAAGAAATAATCTCACTGCCTCAAGCCTAGAAACATGAGAAAATATTTCTTCAAATTCTATGCATTATTTTTGTGAATAGCCTTTACAAACTAGTGGTTCCTTATTCCTTACAACCATTCCTTCTTCATTAATCTTGTTTCTAATAACCAATTTAGTCCCTATAATATTCTTATCTTTAGGTCTAGGAACCAACTCCCAAGTTTTAATTTTCTTTATGTATTCCAATTCTTCCTACATTGCTTTAGTCCAAGATTCATCTCTACATGCCTCATCAAAAGTTATTGGTTCAACTTGAGAAATAAAAAAAAAATCATTTATTAATCTAGATCTTATCATCATGCCTTTGCATCAATACATCAAGGAGATTAGAGTACTACATCAATACATTGATCACATCTTGTTCAAACTAAAAGAAATACTCGATGGGTAAAATATTTTACACCAACCACATGGGACCATGAGGCCCACTCCCCCAAGCTAGGAAACAACACAAATCCACACACCACACAAAAAAACACAAGAAAGGAAACAACAGTCAAATATCCAAACCAAGGAATAACATAGGAATCTGCAAGGGTAAACAACATGGATACACAAGATACACAAGGTGAATTACAAGGCTAAATGGAGAGAATACTAAGACACATGTAGGAGAGTGTCATCATATAGCCCCCTACTATCATGGGTTATCATGGATTGTTCACCCCCTCTAGAATCAACCCCCACTTGAGGACTAATTTGGAGCCGATATTCCTTTCATGAGGACAAGGAAGATGATCTGCCAACTCCACACCACACAAGAAAGCACAAAAAGAGTTGGCCTTCTCAACCCATGCATGGTCCACACATGATATCTCATTTCCATGGGTGAGGTATCAAAATTATCTTGATTAATTTTTTAACTCATCCCAAAAATTATGATTAAGTTATATTTAGATTACAACTCCATAATAGGTTATCCTAGACTTACCACTTTGGGCCCTGACCTCCATTGCGAGCCACTCCCCAAACTATGCTCCTAGAAAACCACTCCTATGCTACAAACAAGAAACCCAATACAAAACATAACAAACCAAATAATCATAAGATGTCCTCATTAATAGATCATTTCCAATTAACTCTCATAAGTAGAGTTTGGAGAATTATAAATAGAATCATCAATAGGATCCACATATGATATCATAACAGTAGGGACTACAAAGAGTCATAAAAGTATCATACTAATAATTTCATAGGAACCTCTCTAAACCATAACCAAATATCACACAGTTCATGTATATTTCCCTTTGGATCCAATAACCAAATATCATAGAAACCTCATCACTAAATAGGCATAAACCAACCATATAATATCCAAGAACAAAAATATCCCTCTTGTGACCTCAATTACATAGTTGGGTCACAAATACTCCAATCATAAAAGAACATGATTTTTTTTTTCTTTTGAGCAACAAGATAAAATAAAAAACACCTAAATAAGCCCTAGCCTCTGGTAACATATGGAAACTCCAAATACCAAACAACATGAATTTTTCAATGACACCCAAGCATAGTGCAAGCAAAATGTATAACATTGTACATAAACATTGATCATAAATTTTAGTTTTACACATACATACTAAATTTCTAAATTTAAAGGAAGCCATAATCTCTAATAACTATTAGGTGTATTCCAGACCCCCAAAACTGAACATATCTTTATGTATGTAAAAAATCACATCAATAATAGCACAAAATAAATTACACCAAATTTGAAATGAACTACTATTTCCTTCTTATATTATTCATAATCCAAAATAACTAAATATATCATACCATTCATATGAAAAACAATTAACTAACCTAAAAAATTATTGGCATTATCATAGCTGTCCCTTATTCACACCATTTTAAAAAAAAACCAAAATCTCCAACTCATGAAGTAACTAGTTAAGAAAAAATAAAAGGAAGGTAAAGAAAAGATACCAAACATAGGTGAAGAAGTTATATAGGAAACAAAAGGATGATATAACAGATATGCCACCCAAACTTAAGGAAATAAAATTCCAGATATGAAGGAGAAGTGCATCCAAGGAGGGACAAATCACAGGACAAATAAAGTGCTATAATCATCGATGCCATGAATGGAGATGTTCAAAATAAGGATTCAATATAGAATTCCAACATTGTGCAATTCTAGCAACCAAACTGCACTAGTAGATATGCATGCAATTGGAAGCACATACAAGGCATGAAGTTATAAAGTAATGGTTATACTAGATTAATCCCCCAATACAAGTCGGCACTGTAGAATAGAAATTACAAACCATATGCCTCTAGCATGAGGGATTGGAAGAGAAAACATCATAGTAAAATGAAAGACCGATAGAAATCAAAATGCCATAGAGAAAACAAGAAATTCAATGGACATAAATAAACTAGAATATGAATCTCAATAACGAATATCAATAATATGGGATGTTGCAAAGAGGAATGGCAGGAAACAATATGATTTGAAGATACTCTTATGCAAATGAATATACAGTGATGCCCAAGAAAAGAAATTGATGATCATTACCGATGAGTAGAATCACAAGCATAACCGATGGCCAAAATAATAGTGTTAACTGATGAGAAGAAATTCATAGTAATGGCCGAAGAATAGACAACCCCGATGGAGAGACAACACTGATAAAGAAGCCCAATGATAATTGAAGTGTTGACCAAAGCTATCAAATATTTAAAACACTAAAATCAACTGAAGTTCATAAATGAAAAAATACTTAGCTGATAGAGCTAAAGATAGAATTAACTGGTTGTTATAATTGTTTTCATCAAAAAGATAAAGCTAGAGATAAGTAAAAGATTTAAAGATGTTTTATCTAGTTGGAAATAAGATATCTAAGAGATAAAATAGGATTTAAGCTTTAAAGAAAGACTGTATAAGATTGTGGATCACGCCAAGAACAAGAAAATCAAGAACTGAGAAATGGTGATATCATTTCTATAAAGAGACAACTTAATTCATTATGAATTAAGTGTAGTAAATGAAAAAGAAGGATGCTGGAGAGAAGTTGATGAAGAATAACTTCATATAGTCCTGATAAATCAAGTTGAGGAAAGAGCTAAAGATTTTTACGGACACCGAGCAACAAAGAAACACAACATCATCAAGAAAAAAGAAGTGGAGAAAAGGTATTGAAAAGACATATTGATGAGAAAGGTATAATGTGCTTACAATAGATCTGAAAATCTGCTAGTCTAAGTTGTATGTATGAATGGATCATTTACTCTTTTAGTTTAACCATTGATTCAGAAAGTCTCTTAACTGATTAGGATTTAAAGATCCTTTTTATGTTGAGATACAACTCATGGAATATCAAAAAGTTTGATCATGAAGATAGTATGAGATGCCAGATACCATTTGACAAACCATGGCTTGGTCATATAAGGTATCATAGGGATTCCTAATATCAAGTGACAAACTAATCTATCAAATCATCTAACAAGGTCACACCTAACAGTGTTTTTTTAACCTTTAATAGGGTTGTCTCTTCACCAATCTCACTTCCGAAGAGTGAAAATTTTGGGTTACTGGTCCCAAGTGGTTTTTTCCCTTAGCAAGGTTTCCATGTTAAAAATCCATGTGTCAATGTGTTTATGAGTCATTACTTTAGTGTTTTACATTACACATAACTAAATCTAGATTGATCATTATACACTAAGAAATTTACTGTTATTCAGTAAATGAAAGGATGCTATTCGGTAAACATTAAGAATAAGGCATAACAATGAACTCCGAGCAATAGTTATTTGATAAGTATATTTGAAGGCATACATCTTGTAGGACTGAAGAGAACTAGAGGCCTAATATTTTGGTACTAAGTTTGTGGGTTGATTTATTGGAATATTTTTGAGGTCACTAATTCACCACCCCCTCTCAATTATTTCTAACAATTGGTATCAGAGCTTGTGTGCTTAGAAAGGGATTTTAATAGCTCAAGTAAAAGATCACAAGATGAACAAGCGAGATGTGCTCAATTTGAATAAAGACAACTTTGCATCATGGAAAAGTAGAATAAGACTCCACCTATCATGTATTGGAAATGATTTTGTTCAATACTTAGATACTTAATTTTTTTTGCCTACAGGACCTTACACTCTTGATAAATTGAGAGAAAAACATGAGCATAATTGCATGATGATAGAACTTTCTTCCTCACTCTTTGATGTTATGTTTGAAGATGTCAAAACCTACACCTCTGCAAAGAAAATGTGGGATAAATTGAAGTTGGTACATGGAGGAGATGGTAATGTACTAAGAACAAATGCATAAATCCTAAGAGGGAGGTTTGATAATATAAGGATGAAAGAAGGAGAAAATATCACTAAGTATAGCTGCAAAATCAAAGAGGTAGTCAATGCTATCCGAGGAGTTGGAGGTGTACTTGATGAAGAGACAGTGGTAAGTAAAATATTAAGAACCTTACTATTTGTATATGCTATTAGAGTATCTACTATTACAGAAATGAGAGAAGTTGCAAAGAATAAAGTTACTCTAGATAGTCTGATTGGTAGACTGATTTTATTTGAGATGAATAACTTTGATAATAGTGTCTTACCATCTATAGATTCTGCATTCAAATCTTCTTTGAAAATAAGTAAGTTAATTCATAGACACACTATGAGAAATGATAGTGAAAGTTATAATGAGGATCAAGGACTTGATGAGATTGAAGAACTAATGGCAAGAATATTGTAGAAAGGGAAAGGGAGATACAAAGGTAAATTACCACTTATATGTTTTAATTGTAAAGAGGTTAGAAATTTTTTTGCAAGATTTCCTAATAGAAGAAAAGATGACATAAGTAATGAAAGAACATATTAAAATAAGTTTGACCAAGGTGATAAAAGAGGTTACTGAAGAAACCGACAACCTAAAAGCAGAGATACCCTAGACTACAAGGAAAAAGGGAAGAAAGCTTGTTACCTAGCTGAGAACAGAGTTGATGATACTGGCACCAAATCTAATGAAGACATTGAGATGGTATGTGTAGCCACAAAGGATGATTCAGACAAAGAAGAATAAAGGTATGCAGAAAATGCACTGATATCTAAGGTAAGTAAAATTGATGTCTAGATTTTAGATAGTGGCTGCACTCACCACATGACCGGTGATAAACAAAAGTTTGAAAATTTTGAATACTGTAATGGTGGATTAATAATAATGGGTAATGACACACCTTGTCCATCTAAAGGTAAAGGAACTATAATGTTGAATAACCTGATCAAATGTGAAAATTCTTACTAGGTAAAAGGACTGAATTATAACTTGTTTAGTGTTTCACAACTGAATAATACAAGTCACCAAGTAGCATTTGAGAATAAGAAGGCAAAGATCTTCAATGAATCAAGAAGGTTGATTGGAACTGGTGAGTAGAATAGAGGTAACCTATTCTATCTTGATGATGTAAATACTAATTTTTTAATGACTAGAATGAAGACATATGGTTATGGAATCAGAGATTCTGTCATGTGAATTTTGACAACATGATAAAGATAAGCAATAAAAGGAATGTCAGAGGCTTACCGAGCATGACAAAGCCCGAGCATATCATGTGCAAGAATTGTCAAAAAGGTAAGATGATAAAGTATGTTTTCAAGAGTAAAGCCCATACATCTAATGCAATTCTAGAATTAGTCCATACTGATCTATATGGACCCATGAGGAAAAAGAGTTACTATTGAGATAGGTATTTCATTCTCTTTGTAGATGACTATTCTAGAATGAGGACATTTATGTTCTTAAAAGATAAATTAGAAGCATTCAAGATGTTTAAATGGTATAAGGCTATGGTACAAAAACAAAGTGGTAAAGAATTGAAATGGTTAAGATCAAATAGAGGAGGGGAATTTATTTAAGATGAATTCACTAATTTATGTAATGAGCATGAAATTCAAAGACAAATTTTAGCACCCAAAACACCACAAAAATGATGGAATTGTTGAAAGGAGAAATAGATCAATTGTTGATTGTGAAAGAACATTGATGATTAAGAAAATCATCACTCAAACTTTCAAGAGGGAAGCTGTTAGTACTGTTGTCTACACATTAAATAGAGTACAATTGAAGGACACAAATAAGACACCCTATGAGCTTTGGTATGGTTACACACCCAATGTAAGTTACTTCAAAATCTCTGGTAGTCAATGTTATATTTTGAAAGATGATAGAAATGGAAAGATTGACTCCAAAAGTGATGAAGGTATCTTTCTAGGGTATTCCACCAAAAGAAAGGCTTATAAATTTCTTAACAAGTCATCTAACAAGATCATTGAAAGTGAAAATATAAATATAGATGAATTTGTAGAAAATAATGATAAGGAAAGTAGAAAAAAAATAGAGGACAACAAAAGGTTTGTTTATACTAAAGAACCTGATACTCTACCTAAGCAATAGTGTATCACTCCTAAGCAAAAGAACATTGCACCCGAGCATCAGGCTGTACTTACCAAAAATCAAAAAAATCCTCAAGGTGATGTACCGAGGGATGAAGATCAGAATGAAGGTCAAGATGATGATCAAAATCATGGACAAAGAGCTGAGCCAAAACTTTCCAAGTATGTCAGAAGACATCATCCACATAATCAAATCATAGGAGACAAGAAGGCTAGAATGAGAACAAGAAGTAAGTCACTAAACACTAGATGTTTACTTTGTGATTTTGAGCCTAAATCCATTAATACTGCACTTGAGAATGAAGAATGGGTTAGTGTTATGAATTAAGAAATAAAAAATATTGAGAAGAATAGTACATGGACACTAGTACCGAGACTAGATGACAAGAATGTCATCAGTACCAAATGGATATTCAGAAAGAAGCTGAATGAGAATGGAGAAGTCACAAGAAACAAAGCAAGATTAGTATGCAAGGGGTATCCACAAGAAGAAGGTATTGATTATGGTGAAACATTTGCACCCATTTCTAGAATAGAATGAGTTAGAATCTTACTTGATTATGCTGCATTTAAAGGATTCAAGGTATACTAGATGGATGTCAAATTTGCATTCGTAAATGGAATACTGGAAGAAGAGGTATAAATTGAACAAACAGAAGGGTTTGTTGATCCAGACAAGAGAAACATGGTATGTAGACTACATAAAGCCTTGTAGGGATTGAAACAAGCACCTAGAGCCTGGTATGAAATACTTCACTACTATCTCATTAGCATTGAATTTGTAAGAACAAGTGAAAATAGAAATTTGTACTTAAAAGAAGATACCAATGGTAATATTCTTATTGCTGAAATATTTGTTGATGATATCATTTTTGGGGGAAATGATATTTTATGCAAATCCTTTGTAGAATAAATGAACAAAGAATTTGAAATGTCTATGTTTGGGGAGATCAAATTGTTTCTTGGTCTACAGATTCTTCAACAAGATGCAGGCATATATATGACTCAGTCCAAATACATCAACAAAAGTGCTGAAGATATTCAAGATGGAAGATTCCAAGCCAATTGGAACACCTATGGCTACCAGATGTAAGTTGACAAAAGAAGAAAAATCAAATGAGGTAAATCATACCTTGTATAGATCAATGATTGGAAAACTAATGTATGTTGTTCAAAACAGACCATATATAGCACATGCAGTTGGAATAGTTGCAAGATTATTTGATAATCCCAAAGTATCACATATGACTGTTGTCAAGAGAATTTTGAGATATCTGAAGAACACCAAGGAATATGGATTATGGTATAAAAGAGGAGGAAAATTTGAGCTACAATTCTATACAAATGTTGATTGAGCTGGAAACATTGATGATCGAAAGAGCACAATTGGAAGAGCATTCTTCATGGGTGACAAAATTGTTACATGGATCAAAAAGAAGCAAGAATGCATCTCTCAGTCTACTGCAGAAGAAGAATATGTGGTTGCTGCTACAAATTGCTCCAATATTGCATGGATCAAATAGTTGCTGGAAGGTATGAATATGAATATTCTTGAACCATTGTTTATCTATTGTGATAATACTAGTGCAATAAACATATCAAAGAATCTAGTCATGTATGTTAAGACTAAGCGTATTGCAATCAAGTATCACTATTTAAGAGAACAAGAGAAAGAAAAAGAAGTGATACTAGAATATGTTAAATCAAAGGAAAATTAGCTGACAGATTTACCAATCCATTACCAAAAGATACATTTGAGTACCTGAGAAAGAGACTAGGGACCCAACCCTTACCTATAAGTCAGTAAGATGACTAGGAGACTACATCAGCCTACACACAAACCAAAAGATCATTCAAGTTGATGCAAGCATCGAGATGGAAAAAAAATAGATACATTTGTACACAATAAGCTACAAATTTGCACCGAATAGAAAAGACAATGTATTGTTGATGGATAGGGAAATCCAAGGAATATATTATATAAAGGCATGGAAGGTGATATGGAAGAATTGTTTGTCATTGTTGTCAAAGGGAGATATTATCTCATTATCAAAAGGGCGAGATTATCTTCAGTAATCATAAGGGAGAGATTATCTTATTATCAGAAAATATTATATTATTATTCATGGAGAGAAGTTCATAAGATTTCAAAAGGAAAGTTAATCAATATCCAAAGGGAGAGATTGATTACATATGAAATTTCCATCTAAGAGAGAGAAGTAACATAAGGGCGAGAATACATCTAAGGGAGAGATTGTTGTCAAAGGAAAAAAAGATTATCAAGTAGAGGAACGCTCAAGGTAGAAAACATATCAGAAATAGAGAACATAAGTTGAATAATCTATCTAGTAAAGGGATTAAATATTGAAGACACACACTCTGCAAGAAAAAAATCTAAGCTATATGAGCTTACCGAAAGCCAAACATTTGTATTAGTTATAATAGGAGAGATTAATGAACTTCAACTATTATATTTCATATTGTATTAGTAGTAATATAGTGTGATAATGTAGTGTGTTTCCATCAATGCCAAAGGGAGAGATTGATGAAATGTAACTGATTGAATGTTTGAAGATGTTAAGTTGATCACCGAAATGCAGAAAGATAATGAAAGAAATTAAATGAGCTAATGGATTGTACTATCATTAATGTCAACTTGATATAATCTGATCGGTTATAATCAAAGTGTAAAAGACTTCAGAGAATCATAGAGAGAAATATTATGCTTTCAGTTATGCATAAAAGATAAGAATTAACAAAGCGACTTCAAACACCGACGCTTAGTGGAACCCAACAGATAGAGAAGAGCGAGAGCCAAGTCATAGTGATTCCCAAGAAAAGAAACTGACGAGAAAAATCACAAGCATAACTGATAGCCAAAATTATAGTGTTAACCGATGAGAAAAACTTCACTGTGATGGCCGAAGGATAGACAACCCTGACGGATAGACAACACTGATGGAGAAGTCCGAGGAGAACTAAAGTGTTGACTAAAGCTATCAAAGACTTAAACACTAAAATTAATTAAAGTTCAGAAATGAAAAAATACTTAGCTGGCAGAGGTAAAGATAGACTTAACTAGTTGTTATCATTTTTTTCATCGACAAGATAAAGCTAGAGATAAGTAAAATATTTAAAGATATTTTATCTAGTTAGCAAGAAGATTTCTACGAGATAAAATAGGATTGTAGATCACGCCAAGAAAAAGAAAATAAGTGAGAAACAGTGATATCATGTCTATAAAGAGACAAATTCATTCATTATGAATTAAGGGGAGTAAATGAAAAAGAAGGATGCTAGTGAGAAACTAATGAAGAACAACTTCATACAGTCCTAATCAATCAAGTTGAGGAAAGATCTAAAGATTTCTGCCAACACCAAGCTACAAAGAATGACAACATCACTGCAAAGAAAGAAGTGGAGCAAAGGTATTGAAAAGACATATTGATTAGAGTGGTATAATGAGCTTACAATAGATCTAAAAATCTGCAAGTCTAAGTTGTATATATGAACATATCATTTACTATTTTAGTTTAACCATTGATTCAGAAATCCTGTTAACCGAGAATGATTTAAAGATCCTTTCTATATTGAGATACATCCCAAGGAGTATCAAAAATTTTGATCATGAAGATAGCATGAGATGTCAGATACCATTTGAAAAACCAGGGTTTGGTCATAGAAGGTAGCATAGAGATGCCCGATATCAAGTGACAAACTAGTCTATCAAATCCTAACAAGGTCACACCTAACAGTGTGTTTGTAACCTTTAAAGGGTTGGCTCTTCACCGAGCTCACTTTAGAAGAGTTAAACATTTTGGTTACTGGTCCCAAGTGGGTTTTTCCCTTAACAGGGTTTCCACATTAAAAATCCATGTGTCAATGTGTTTATGAGTCATTACTTTAGTGTTTTACATTACACATAACTAAATATGGATTGATTGGTATACACTAAGAAATTTACTGTTATTCAGTAAATGAAAGACTTATATTCAGTAAACATTAAGAATAAGGCATAATAGTGAAATTTGAGAAGTAGTTATTTGATAAGTATATTTGAAGGCATACATCTTGTAGGAGTGAAGATATCTAGAGGCTTAATATTGTGGTACTAAGTTTGTGGGTTGATTTATTGGAATATTTTTTAGGCCGGTGATTCACCCCCCCCTCTCAGTAATTTCTAACAAATGGGTTCTTTCCAAGCCCATGACCATTGCATAGATAGATCAACAAATTATTCTCAAGAGCAAGCTTTTAGAGCTCAATCCCATGCAAGAGGCAGGGGAAGAGAAAGAAAAAACTATGGAAGAGGCTCAAGAGGTAGAGGTCATGGAAACTCCAGACAATAAAATGCTGGAGGAGAAAGATCAAAATGAGCAAACACAAATGAGGGAGATAGCAGCTCGCAAAATATTTCTAGAGGAGGCAAGAAGAACAATATCTTGAACAAGAGCAATATTGAGTATTATTATTGCCATAAATTTGGGCATTATGCAAGTGAATGCTGGAAAAATCAAGGTGACCAGTCAAAGCAAAGTGCTAATGTGACTTGTGAGGCCTACCCCAGTTTGACATAATCCTAAAACTAATTCTCATGCTCTCCAGTCAATACTAATTTTCCTATAGTCAGACTTTTGGGACGCATGTATTACTTATGGATCTGTGGAATCCTATGTTTGTATACAACACCTAATTATGTAATTAGGGAATTTATTAGATACTTTGTGTGAGTGATGCAAATTTCTGTTTAGAACTTAGTTTTGATGGTTTTGTATATTGGATTAATATGTGGATGTTAGATATTATCAAGATGCAAAACTATTAAAATGTTATGTTTATGCATGTGGAATAAATGCAGATATTGTTAAGTTCAATAATCTTTGATGCAAGTGTGAGTGAATGTGTGTTCAACTTACATCATGCATTCTATTATTTTTATTTATTGGACCTACTGATGTGTGCAATGAGTGTG
>MU226035.1:1353773-1394494 GCA_018584345.1 Thuja plicata
TTTCCTTTCATAGATTAGTTGCATTGTACTTTCATTT
Source organism: Thuja plicata (assembly GCA_018584345.1). Classification (NCBI taxonomy): domain Eukaryota; kingdom Viridiplantae; phylum Streptophyta; class Pinopsida; order Cupressales; family Cupressaceae; genus Thuja; species Thuja plicata. The sequence goes on from MU226035.1 coordinate 1,353,811, forward strand.
TCATAGACTAGTTTTCATTATCATCTAGCTTACATTGCATTTCATACATTTGATTCATTGGAGATATTGACATTCTTGCCCTTGTCTTCATTGTGAATCTCTCGTTGTGTGGTTTATTGGCAAGGTCATGAGTTTATAGCTCTAGCTGAGAGCAATGTTACATATCTTGCAACTCCATGCATAGAGAGCTATGGATCGATTTGTGAGGGCTCATTCTTGAGTTTCCTTGCATGTAAGGATTCATAGAAGTACACTATTTTGTGTGTACAAGTCCCAATATCCTTATGGTTAGTGAGGAGTTCTTAGAAGCCTTAGAAGAAGGAGAGGGAGTTGGTTTTGCACTTTTATTGAAGCCAAAAAAAGAAAGTACAAAGAAGACAGTCAAGAAGACAAAATTGCCAAGGGAAGTCCAGGAGATGTTGCAGAGGTATGAAGGCATTGTAAGTGATGGAAAACCATCAACCTTACCCCTGAAGAGAGCTATAAGCCATCAAATAGACTGTATCATAGGAGATACCCTTCCTAACAAGGTATCCTATAAGATGTCCCCTCAAAAAAATGTGGAAATAGCTAAGCAAATCCAAGAAATCCTAAGTCAAGGTATTATTAGGAAAAACATTAGTCCTTGTGTCATATCCAGTGTCTTAGCACCTGACTCAAGAGAAATAAATAGGATAACCATTAGGTATAGGTTCCCTATCCGTATGATAGAAGACCTAATTTATTGTCTAGGAGAAGCCAAGTTTTTCACAAAGATTGACTTAAAGAGTGGATACCACCAAATCTGAGTCAATGTAGGAGATGAATTGAAGATAGCCTTCAAGACCACATAAGGACTATATGAGTGTCTTGTAATTCCATTTGGGTTATCAAATGCCCCATCTTCATTCATGAGGATCACAAATGAACTCATTAAATACTACATAGGAAAATTTGTGGTAGTATACTTTGATGATATACTCATCTATAGTAAGAACAAAGAAGAACATCTACAGATACTTTTATAGAAGATACATGAGGAGGAGTTGATGATAAACTTGGAGAAATGTTAATTCATGAATCAAGAGTTAGTATAACTTGGATTTGTGTTATCTCAAGGCAATATAAAGGTCGATCCAAGCAAAGTTGAAGCCATTCTCAATTGGCCTACTCCAAGAACACAAACAGAGGTAAGAATTTTTCATGGCTTAGCTCAGTATTATAGGAAGTTCATAAAGCAATTCAGTGCAATTTGTGCTCCTATGTTAGATACTATCAAAGGAGAAATGAAAAACAAGTTTGTGTGGAATGAGAAATCTAACCATGGATTTGAGTTCTTGAAAAATAATATTTCTACTCAACCAATCTTGATTTTTCCAAGCTTTGAGAAGTTGTTCATAATTGAATCTAATTCTAGCAATGTGGTTATTAGTGTTGTCTTGATCCAAAGGGAAGACCAGTGACTTTCCACTCTGAAAAGCTAAGTGAATCCAAGAAGAAGTAATCTTCTTATGATATAGAGATGTATTATCTAGTCCAAGCACTAAGGAAGTGGAGGCACTACTTGCTTCCAAAGGAGTTTGTAGTCTTTTTAGACAACCAAGCACTGAGTTTCCTAAATTCACAAGATAAGCCCAGTCATAAACATATGAAGTGGGTAGAATATACGAAGGCCTACACATTCAATATAAAGCACAAGAAGGGATTTCATAATAAGGTAGAAGATGCCTTAGGTAGAAGATCCCTGATAGTATAAGAGATACACTTATAGATCATGGGTATCGAGAGCTTCAAAGACATATATGCAGAAGATGGAGACTTTACAGACATCTATAAGGTATGTCAAGAATACAAGAATCATTTTCATAGTGAATTCTCTGAATATACTTTGCAGAGTGATCTATTTTTTAAAGGAAGTCAATTATGTGTTCCTAGAGGGTCTATAAGAGAAAAATTGATTCAATAAAAGAACAATGGTACACTTAGTGGGAATTTTGGTGTCAACAAGACCCTAGAATTAGTGTAGAGGTTTTTCTTTTGGCCTAAGATGAATTTGGACTTTAGGAAGTATGTAGAAAGTTGTGTTGTATGTGAGAAAGCAAAGGGTACATCTTCCAATGCAGGCCTTTACCAACCTCTTCCTATTCCCAGTAGACCATGGGAATGCTTGAGCATGGATTTTGTGGTAGGATTGCCTAAGACCAAACACGGTATGGATAATATCTATGTTATTGTGAATAGATTCAGTAAGATGGTACACTTTGTACCCTGCAAGACAATCCATGATGCAAGTCAGATAGCTCCCCTATTCTTTGACGAGGTAGTTAGAATTCATCGATTACCATTGATCTTAGTGTCAGATAGAGACAAAAAGTTCATGAGCCACTTTTGGAAGACCGTATGGAAAAATCTTGTAACCAATTTATATTTTGGGTCTGCATATCTCCCTCATACTGATGGCCAACCTGAAGTAGTAAATAGGAGTCTATAAAATCTCCTAAGGTGCTTAACTAAGGAATATGGTCAGACTTGGGACCATCTCATTGGATAGGCAGAGTATGGCTATAATGATACTCTGAATAGGACTACTGGTAATCTAGTCCTTTTGAGAAATTTTATGACCTCTACCCTAGAGGCATTTTTGAGCTCAGATATCTGAAGGATGGAGCCAAGGGTAGTGGCTATGCAGAAGATTTTTCACACTCTATGCAAGAAGCACATGAGACAATAAGGAAGACATTGACTGAAAATACAAAGAATATTAAGAGAAAAGTGGATGAAAGAAAGAGGGATGTTCAATTCCATGTTTGGGATCTAGTGATGGTGCATCTCAATAAGTCAAGATTGCAGAAATGAGTGCCTCATAAGATATAGATGAGAATAATTTTTCCATGTACCATAATAGCCAAATATGGCAAAATGCATACAAGGTGGAACTTCCAGAGGATGTTGTCTTATCTCCTATGTTTAATGTATCATACTTGGTCTTATACAAAGTACCAATACCAAATCTAGATTAGAGTTTGACTGAGGTCATACAGGAGGTGGAGGAACTGAACTTACCATCTGTACCAATCAAGATGGCATAGCACATACTGGATTTAAGAGTTTATAAATAGACAAGAAAGGAGTACAAGGAGCATCTGGTGAAGTGACATGGAAATATAGATGTAGATGATACATGGATTAGGGAGACAGAGTTTAAAAATTTGGGTATTGATTCCAACTTACTCAATCCAAGGGTGGATTGAAGTCTTTTCATTTGGGGAGGCTGGTGCAGGAGCACCTAGGAAAACCCCTAAATCTTAGTAAAATTTTGGCTTGTACTGACTCTAGCCAGGTCAGTAGATTATAAATTTGACCTTACAAGGTCTTGCACTATGTGTTACTAGGTTTATTAGACTAGGCTCAATCTAACCTAGTTTTTTTGCTTTTCTAGGAGTTAGTGCTATTTTAGCCTAAAAAGTGGGAAATTGGGTCTAGAAGTGTTCTATACTTAAGTGAGATGAGAAATGTGCGTAAAATTTATTAAATGATATTAATTAATCATTTGGAATGAGATAGAGGTCATAAAAGCTAGTTTGGAGCATTAATGTAAAGATTCCACAATGTTGTCATGACAACATTTGCAATTTTACAAATGTTGCATGCAACATTGACAAATTTTTATTTTGTTTGAAGTTGAGGAGGGATATGAATTGGATTGGCCTAAAAACATGGAGAATAAATATTTAGATACCTTGAGGATCATTTCTCGAAGGAGGAGTGATGAAATGCAAGTTTTTGAATAGCAAGAAGAACACTATTTTTTGAGTTTTGTGCATAATCGACTCTTTTGATGTATATACACTACTGACTGGATTGAATAGCTTGTTCCAGTGTTGGATTTGTGTTGGAGAGTTAGTTTTAAGAACTTTTCATTCATTGGAAATGTGTTTTTGATTTGATTAGTTAGGATTTGTAAATTGTTTTGTAATTTGTGTAGTTGTTGGAGTAGACAAAGTGATTTTAGGTAGAATGGCTCCCCCATAGAATCCAACCGTGTAAATATTTAGGGATTTGATGAATATGGTAGGGGAGATTTTTTACATTGTAAATATGTAAGTAGGAGGTTATAAGTGTCAATTTTTTATTTTTAAGATCATGCGTTAGGCCAGATCGTAGAGCCCTACTAGGTGCATGATAGGGAGAGATTTGAGTGCAAATGTAGGGAAGTGAATGAGAGATTCAAACCAAGTGTGGTTTCAGAAGGGTTATTGTCATATAGATCCCTATCAGAGAGATTAGGTCTTGGTCAATCCATCTAGATAGATTTATAGGTAGAAATCTGTGGGTTGTAAAATTCTAGTCCAATTAGCCCTATTTGTCCTACATTTCAGGATTCTACTGTACGGACACCCTAGGTAGCAAAGACCTACAAAATATTAAAGGTCTTGATAAAGGGTATTTTAGTGTGAATTTTTTTTTGAGGTCCTTTGGAATTTTTAGGAAATAATTGATGAAAACCCTCTATGTAGGGCTAATTTACAAATTAGGCCCTATTAAGCCAAAATCCTTTGTCAATCTTGAACTTGATTGATTGAGCCTTAATGTCCCATTACAATAGAGCCATATAGATGTAAAAGAGTTTTTTTAATGAAGGATACACCCCTTGTAAAACTTTTGAAGTTATTATGAAGATTTTTTACTTGGAGTCATCCAAGCTAGAGTGAAGATTTGAAGTTCCTAATGATAGTGATCCCTCAAGGTCAACCATAAAGAGACTAACTCTTGGAGTTGAGTTAGGTTATTATTAGACTAGAGGAGAAATGACCATAAAGGTCCTAGAAGTGAGTTTAGGATCTAGGGACTCTTGGAAATGTATAATCCTAGATAAGTGATTGTGCGAGCACACTTTGGAGCTTCTCTATCAACAAAGGATATATTATGATCTTCACCAAGCAAGGTGAGAAACAAGAAATTTAGAATTCTTATTTTTCCCCATGTATGAAGAAAAATTTGATGAGTGTTGGACAAATCATTCAAAATGGATATAGAGTGCTGATGAAGAGTGACCAATGTGTCATTTATGAGAAGGATGGGAGTAAGAAAATTATCACAACAGTCCACATGACGAAGAATCAAATGTTTCCATTGAATGTAGAAATGTGTTTGTGTTAAATTTCAGTAGCTGCATCGCCCAAGAAAGCATGTACAATAGTAACCATCAGCCTTCAAGTGTGTGATTGAAGACCCCTCCAAGCTATGGAATTTAAGGTATGGACATATTGGCTATGCTGGTTTAAGTTTATTGTCCAAGAAAAGAATCGTAGATGATTTTCCATGTATTAAAGAGTTTAGTATCAAGTGTGAGGCTTGTATTTTGGGTAAGAAACATAGGATGCCATTTAATTCTGGTAACTCTATAAGGGCAAGAGAACCATTAGATCTGGTACATAATAATTTAGTTTGTCCTGTGCAAATCACTTCCATTGAGGGGAGTACTTATTTTATGACCTTCAAAGATGATTTCAGCCGTAGAACATGGGTATATTTTATGAAAAATAAATCTGAAGCCTTTGATAAGTTTTTATATTTTAAAGCCCAGGATGAAAAAAAAATTGGACATTATCTTAAATTCCTAAGGTCAGCCAGAGGGGGTGGAATATACCTCCAGTATTTCTGTGAAATTTTGCAAGTAGAATTGCATAAAGAAGGAGCTAACAACCAGTTATACTCCACAACAAAATGGAGTGGTTGAAAGAAAGAATAGGACCATCATTGAGAGGGAAAGAAGTATGATGAAAGAAAAAAGGAATCCCAATTGAATATTGGGGAGAAGCTATATAAACAGTTGTCTATTTGATAAATAGAAGTCCTACAGAGGTAGCCTATGACAAGATTCCATTGGAAGCATGGGCAAAGCATAGATGGATGGTTGAACACTTGAGAGTGTGTGGGTGTGTAACATATGCACACATGCCAAAGGATCAAGGGAAAAAGTTAGATGAAAAAGGTGTGAAGTGTATCTTTGTGGGATATAGTCTTAATTAAAAGACATATAGATTGTATAACCCAGTCACCAAAAAGATCATAATTTCGAGAGACGCGGAGTTCATTGAGAATGAGTCATTAGATGTCTCGGTGGACACATATTCAAGAACTTCAAGTAAAGTGCCTATTATTTATGAAGATGATGATTTTAATGATCAGAAAGATGATATAACAATAGATCTAGAAGGCTCTAGATGGCTGCAAATTGGCCTAGTAGAGACCAACAATAGCAATACTGAGAGTAGTGATCCCACTCCCGCCTCCCTAATTCCAAGAAAGAAAAAGAGTCTAAGGGAGATTTACCAAGATGAAAGGTGTGAAAATGAATTTAATGAAAATATAAATTTTGCATTATTTTCTCATAGTGACAAATTTATTTTGAGGATGCTGAAAAAGAAGAAAAATGGTGTAAGGCCATGGATAAGGAAATAGATGCAATTAGAAGAAATGAAACTTGGTAGCTCTCTAATTTACCTCCTAAGGAGAAAGTTATTGTATTTAAATGGGTTTACAAGACCAAGATCAATGTTGAAGGAAAAATAGATAGGCATAAGGCTCGATTAGTGGTGAAGGGGTACAAATGACAGTTTGGTAGAGACTATGATGAAACCTATACCCCAGTTGCTAGAATGGAAACCGTGCATGGTGTAATAGAAATTGTAGCCCAACACAAATGGAAGGTATATCAAATGGATGTGAGATCAGCCATCCTAAATACAGTATTGAAAGAAGAGGTTTATGTGGATCAGCCACCTAGTTATGAAGTTCCGAGTCATGAAGGTAAAGTGTATAGGCTGAAGAAGGCTCTTTATGGGATTAAGCAAGCTCCACAAGAATGTTATAGTTGAATTGACTCATATTTGATGAGCAATGAATTTTGCAAAAATGATGGTGAGCCCACTCTCTACATCAAGGAAACTAATGGAAATATTTTAATTATTGTCTTGTATGTCGATGATTTAATCTTTACTGGGGATAATGATTTCCTCATTGCTGATTTTAAAGAGGCCATGAAAAGAGAGTTTGAAATGTCAGACTTAGGTCTCTTGAGATATTTTCTAGGCATAGAAGTAAAAAAAATGAATGATGGTGTTTTCATCTCTCAAGAATTATATGAAAATGAAATCTTGGGGAGATTTAGAATGCAGAGTAGAAAGGCTACCCCAACAAATTAACTATGATAGGTCTAAAGATAAGAAAGAAATATTGCAGCAACAATGTGAATCTGACTTTGTTTAAAATCTTGGTTGGAATTTTGATGTATTTAACAACTACTAGGTTGGATATTATGGATGCAGTAAGTTTGATTTCTAGATTTATAGAAACTCCAAAGGACTCCCATTGACAAGTGAGAAAATTAATCCTAAGGTATATGAACGGTACAAAGTGATATGATATTTTGTATACTGCAACAAATGATTCTGGATTGATTTGTTACACAGACAGTGATTGGGAAGGGAGTTTGGATGATGGAAGAAGCACTTCTGGATATGTCTTTCACATGGGTTTCGGTGTAATCTCATGGGCTTGTAAGAAGAAACCCATAGTTTCTCAATCTATAGCAGAGATTGAATATATAGTAGAAAATGCAACAACATGTCAAGGTATTTGGCTGAGAAGGATCTTGGCAGATTTGAAGAAAAAAACAAGCGGATGGAACCACAATATTTTGTGACAATATTTCCTCAATAGACCTGTCAAAAAATTGTGTGTTTCATGAAGAAGCAAGCACATTGAAATCAGGTATCCTTTTATTATAGGATTAGTTGAGAATGGTGAAATAAAATTGGAGTTTTTGTAGGTCTGAGAAGCAGCTAGCAGACATTTTCACAAAGCCATTGGGCATTGCAAGTTTTGAATGCCTAAGGAGAAATCTGGGCGTAGTCATCTTAGATCAAGCGTGATCATGTTTTCTTAGCTCAAGAAAATGGGGGAGTGTTGGATTTTAATAATAAAATCTGATTGCCTTGAGCCTTTTTATTTGACTTTTAATTCTCCTCTGTTTAATGTTGATAGGTTCAAATCTAATTTTGTGTGGACTTTAAGAGATAAAGTTAAATCAGATTTCTTTTCTTATGGACTTTGAGAGATAAGTTCAAATCAGATTTTGGGGAAATCTGATTTCTTATTTGGACTTCTGATTTCTTCTTTGGACAAATTTTTTTTCTATAAAGCATAGAATGTCTTTATTCTTCCATAGACTATAATAAATATATTAATTTTGTATGCAGCAGAAAATAGTTTAGTTTTTTGTAAGTGCTCGGTTTTATCAAAGAAGTGTTTTGCAATAGTAGTTGTAATCGATTATCTTGTTAAGAAATGGTTGCTTCAGATAATTTTTATGCAGCCCCAATAGTTGCAAGTTTATTTTGGTTATTGAAAATGGTATTTTTCAGTTTAATAGAAGCACGAGAAGCTTGCATATCTCCAGTTCTATTTGTGTTTATGCTCTGCCCTATTTTGGGGTTTCTTGAATTTATCCATTACTCAAACATAGTATCTTGGTGTGATTTTCTAGAATATAGATTGAGTCTATATTCTTTAAAATAAATAACCAAAACCCATACTTTTTTGAAATGGAAATAATTTCCTATCATACATATTGCTCAGAATCATGTGGATATGCATACAAAATTTGGAAGCATGAGAAATGGATGAGAAATATTTGGCAGAATGCTTCAAGATATATTGTTTTAGGGAATGCAAGATTTCAAGAAGACACAATCAATAACCCAATATGTAAAGCATTACAAACCTACTGCACTAGTCACTTTTCATAGAGGAGAAATTGAAATACGTACCTCATTCTATGCGAAAGAAGCCAGAAGAATAGTTAATTAAAATGAATCATGTTCCTAACCCAAAAATGATAACCACAACAATATGACATAGAGGTGTAATTAAAAGAAGCCCCTCCTCCTGAACAAGGTCAGACCACATACCATAAAATGCAATTAATGCACAAATACCAAAAATAATCTCTTTGACAGTAGATGGTTAATGCAAGAAGACAGTCTATAATTAGCCACAAGAAATAGTTACAAGTCATGAAAATAATATGTATTTAATGAAGGAAACACATATCAAAAATGGTTCAACATGCTCGTTGTTGGAGTTGTAAATTTTTAGCAAAATACGGAGTCCTATATAGTGATAAAAATCTTTAAAAATGACATCCTAAACTCCATGCCCAATAATTGATGATATGATCATTGATGGAGTACATGAAATGTGATACAAAAATATATTACTTATCAAATAAAAGTTGAGGGATTGAGGAAGGAATATTTGTGACAGGAACAATCAAAATTTTGTAAGTGAAGGTTTCAGAGATGCTAGAATTTCGATCTGATATAAAGATGATGTTGATAGAGAATGAAAATGATCAAACATTGAAAATCTAAAACAAACCTAGTATGGAAAATCAAATTTCAGATCTCCAATAAAAATATTATCTTCGTACAATCTGTTTTCAATTTTTGATCAAATCCCAATCCGAAAGATAGGTAGTTATTAGTTAGTTTGTTGATTAGTTTTTTCAAAAGAAGTTTTTAAATTTTAACATAGGGTGGTGTCTCTTCACCCTAAAGGGGTGTGAAAATAATTCATCTAGATATATATGTAGTGTAAAATAAACATCATCAACAATGTAAAAAAATTATTATTGTCTACTGCAATTCCTGCAAGTGATCTATTGTACAGAAAAATTTATGAAGCATTAATATAAATTAGTATTTTCTTTAATTTGGAGTTATGGATTTGATCATTCTCGATTGATCAATCCTTTGTGATTTTAACTCCAAAAGATAAATCTGATTTAAAACTTTATGTTTGGAAATTATTCCCATTATTTTGCAATTTTATCATTAGAATTATTAGGCACTATTAATTCTGTCTTATTGGGCTCATTAAACTTGGATTAAATTTAATAAGACTGATTGTATCATACTAAAATAGTCAAATACATTGAAGAGGAGTAGTTGATAGGATAATTTATGTGGTATTCTCTATCTCACTTAGTTGTACATAGGATTAAAGAAGGAACTGTGTCTATTTCCCAATAGAAGAAAGGCACTGATCTATTATCCTTAAGTTGAAGTCCTTGTTCGAGAAAATGACAAGAAGAAAGCAGTCATCACTATTTATTTCAAATGAAATAATGCATTATTATAAACATTCTTTAAATAGGAGCTTGTTAAAGAATTCTCACAACATCCAAATATTTAATAGTTGTGATATTCACAATTCGATCTATCTCAAGAGTTCACTTGCCATCTTGAGAGATCACCCAAATTTAATCTATAATTGTTATCTACTATAAAAATCCTTCTAAGAAAATAAGTTCGGTTGAGATATAGGCTCCCCCACCTTGGTTCTGTAGAGCCTGAAGTATAGTGGAGGAAGATCATAATTGACCACTCTCATTCGTTGGCCAAGGCAGTTGGGTAATCCCAGTATTGATAGACAAGCTTATAGGATTTCCAATCTATTAATTTGGGAACCAATAGATTGACAAATCTATTGGGGAACTGTTAATAAGGTTTCTAGTTTGGTGACAAAAGTTTACTTTGCTGGAAGGAAGAACCTAAAAGATAAGAAAACAATACTTTCCTTGAAGAGATGTGGTGACTCTATTTAATAAAAAAATTCAATCAGTGACTCTACTGAGGGAGAAGACCAAGAAGAAGATAAGTAAAGTTTTCCTCTTTGAAGAGGTGGCAAATATATTGACAAGAACCTAATGTATAAAGAAACAAGTTACTACAAATTCAGATATTCAGAATGTACAAAAATAAAAAGCTGTTATAGAGAAAACTATTTGTTTTGGATGACATCAATTCCTTGGATCTCATAAGATTTCAATGTATTCCTAATAAGTTATTCCCTAAACATTGACAACTTGTACTAAAGTTTTCTGGAGAATGGGATGAATAAACACTTGATTATTTGGATGCATTTTACACATTTATAGAAGCTTATAAGACTTGTGTAGAATATCAGGTGATGAAGTGATTTGTCAGGACTTTCAAGGATAATGCAAGAGAAGCATATGAATCACTACCTATACATAGCATATCACCACAGAGAAAATTTGAACAATGGTTCCTATATGAATTTCACGATGCAAGTAAAGAATAAATTACATGTGTTATGAGAAGGATGAATCTCAAAATTGTATTATGGAAGAAGAACCCTATGTTTCTTACTTGGATGAATTTTTTAGTTTAGAAAGATATGAAGGTGAATCTTCAGCACATTTGTTGATAAGGATGATGAACATTTTTTGAGAAAGACCTTCAGATACTATGCATATGCACAAGGAATTAATAAATAAAATGTGTGTGTTGGGAATCACACTAGATGATCCTTTTGTAAAGATCCTTGTGTACATATTAAAATAAGATGATGAATGTGAAGAAAAATATACAAAAGTGAAACAAAACCCTAATGAAATTCCAGATTCAGATGAAGAATAAATTTTGGATCAGATTGAAGAAAAATCCATTGTTGATGAGACTTGTATGAAAATAGACTATATGGAATATAAAAATGAGGAAGAAAATTTTCTCAGTTTAGAAGAAATTTTAGACTTTTTAGATACAAAATACCAAAGACATGTTCAGAGAAATGCTCCAATTGTTTTCTCAATTTGCCAAAATAAACAAATAAGTTGATTAAAGCATATTAAGGATGGATTTGATTAATAAACTGATAGTTCCAAGGAAAATGATACGTTAGGAGGTTACATATATTGTGGTGAGTATAATAGAAAAGGTGTGTCTGGAAGTGATTGTGAAATTTTTTTGAATGATGAAGCTTCAGAGGAATATGAAGAAATGTTTTAAATCCATTTTGTGAAATAGAATTACATTCAGACTGTGGGGATGAAAAACCATTGCATACAAAGCATATATAGGAGGAAATTTCAATGGATGACATGGATGAAGATTTTGATCCTATTAATAGAGCAGATGATGATTCTGAAGTGTACACATTTACTGAAGATGTGAACTTTGAGGATCTCTTACGTGATAAAACACCTAATGAACTAGAGGGAAACTCTCATGAGAGTATGTGTGTGATGGAGGAATAGATAAAGATTTTCTAAAAAATACTACTTAAGATAATATATGTCCACAGTCCATAGGTGAGAAAAGTAAAATATTTCCAGAACATAAAGAGGTTGTTAAAAGGAAAAGAAAGAAACATATAAGGCCTAAATATTTTCACAAGGAGAAGCCTATTTTAAAGCAAAAGGTTAAAAATAATTCACTTCCAAAAGGAGATGAAAATAAAATTTTGAATTCAATAAAAAAATATAAACCAAAGGGTAAAAAGGAGAGTAAAATGGGTGATATTAGAAATTTCAAATATTACAATAGGAATCCTTTCAAAGTCACATATGGCACTAAGGTTGATATCATAAAATATTTAAAGGGTGGGTACAATATAAAATGGTTTCTAAGATGTGACATGCATAGGAAAAATAAACACAAATTATGTAAGGTAAAAGAAGACTATAAACACAACACTTGCCTTTCAAATAAAATCAGAAGGAATTTTGATGAGAATTATTGTGAAAAGGATGTAAGAAGATAAGTAAATGTTTTTAGAAAATTCATATCACTACATGATCAGAATCAGGTATTTGACATAGGAAAATAATAATGTTTATTCTGGGGGTCACGGGCCACAAAATTAAGTTCAAAAAATTATTTTATGAAGATGATAATAAACTAATGGTCTACTTCTCTACATATAACGAGGATCTCTCTATGCTTATAGGGTGCATACGTCCCTAGAAAGATCCTATTGGAGCTCTAAATGTTTTGAAATTTTTTGAGTCTTATAGTGATAAAACTCTAAAAAAATGGCATCCAAAACTCCATGCCAAATAATTGATGAAATGGAGTACATGAAATGGGATACAAAAATATATCAATTTTCAATTAAAAGTTGAGGGATTGAGGAAGGAAGCTCTCTGAGAGGAATAATGAAAATTCTATAAGCGAAGGTTTCAGAGATGTTGGAATTTCAACCTTCTGTAAAGATGATGTCGAAAAAGAATGAAAATGATCAAACATTGAAAATCTAAAATAGACCCAGTTTGAAAAATCAAATTTTGGATTTTCAACCAAAACCAAATCCAAAAGATAGGTAATTATTAGTTTGTTTGTTCATTAGTTTTTTTCAAAAGAAATTTATAAATTTTAACATAGGGTGGTCTCTTCACCCTAAAGGGGTGTGAAAACTATTCATCTAGATATATATGTGGTGTAAAATAAATATCATCAACAATGTAAAAAACTTATTATTTTCTACTGCACTTTCTGCAAGTCATGTATTGTACAGAAAAATTTATAAAGCATTAATATAAAATATTATTTTCTCTTATTTGGAGTTATGGATTTGATAATTACCGATTGATCACTCCTTTGTGATTTTATCTCAAGAAGATAAAGTTCCTTAAAATTTTATGTTTGGAAATTATTCCCGTTATTCCAGAATTTGATCATTAGAATTATTAGGAATTATTATTTCTACCTTATTGGGCTCATTAAGCTTGGGTTAAACTCAATAACACTTATTATAGAATAGTAAGATAATCAAAGACATTGAAGAGGAGCACTTGATAGGAGCATTTAGGTGGCGTTCTCTGTCTCACTTAGTTGTACATAGGATTAAAGAAGGAACTATCTCTATTTCCCAATAGATGAAAGGAACTGATCTATTATCCTTAAGTTGAAGTCTCTATTCAAGAAAATTACAAGTATAAATAAGTCATCAATATTTATTTCAAACCAAATAATACATTATTTTAAAACATTCTTTCAATAGTATATTGTTAAAGCATTCTCACAGAATCCAAATATTTAATAGTTTTGAAATTCACAATTCCATCTATCTCAAGAGTCCAGTCGTCATCTTGAGAGATCACCCAACTTTAATGTATAATTGTTATCTACTATAAAATCCCTCTAAGCTAAGAAATTTTTTTGAGGTATAGGTGATGTAACAGCCCAAGTCTAGTTGTTACCGAGAGTCAACCTGACTCTACTCCAAGATCTCTCAATGGACCTTTTATGGTATTATCCAACCCTATCTTGAGGAAGTCACTAAGATCTTCACCTCAAGTTCTCTAGACCTGGTTTACACCGTAAAGCTACTAATTCATGCTATGGAATCCATTAGGAAACATTCATTCTCGAGGTTAAACCGATGGGTTCAACCTCTTCTATTAATTTAAACAGATCAAACACAACACACATAATAGATTATAGAAGGAACCACAAATACTCTCTAAAAATCTATTACATGCACAATATTCTTATATTATTACAACCCATATCTCTCTCTTCTACTCTCTCATTTTACAAAAGTTTTCAGTTATATATCTAAGCCTCAAAATATCTCACACTCTTTGACAACTTCAACCACCTTGCAAAGGCGGCCTAATCAAGCTGTAAATGACCCTTCCATTATTGCAATAGGTATCCCTATTCATTCCAAGAAAAAAAAAACACGTAGAGAGCCATTGTAGGTGACCCATCTGGTCACAAATGTCACATCCTGCATTTCCTAGGTCATTAACTGACATTACCGAGCGCCAGTGTTGACTTCACCAATCAACAGAAATATCGCTGGTGAACACAGAAACTTCAACATCGAGCATGAGAACAAAAAACCATAAACAAACATCGACACCGGGAAAAAACATTGATGGACATTCCCGATGGATATTACCGATGAACATTCCTGAGAGACATTACCGACAAGCCTTCCCGAGAGAGATTACCAATGAACATTCCTGAGAACCAGCATCACTTATTAGTAGATCATCAACCTTTGGTTTCTAGGGCCTTGTTGCATTTCCAGAGGTTTATAAACTACCTCAACACACACTTAAGCTAGGAAACAACTATCTAGCAACTATGGTATTTGTTCCCCGATTGACCCTAGTCATTAAAAAGATGGTGGAACAAAACACCTTACAAACCAAAAAGATTTCTATCCTAGAAATGTTTCTAGTCTTAGGCGCTCCTGCACCATACTCCCAAAGTGGAAAAGAATCCAAGTCCCATGGATTTGGTGACCTCTTTGGGGGTACTACTTGGTGACCTTGATGAATCAAAAAGCCATCAACAATCAACAATCCATCCTTTGTAAGGACCTTCAATGGGTCCACCACCTTTTCATGTGAGATGCCTTGTTTGTTTTCATCCTCTATGGGACATATGACTATCCCAACTGGAGTCTCCTTGTCATCCTCATGACTCATAGCCCTACTAATTTTAGCAACATCCTTTGCAAACTTCTTCTCACCATCTTCATGACCCCTTGCACCATGAGATTCCTCCATTACCTTTTGCTACTTAGTATTTTCTGTTAGATCTAATTTCTCCTCTTGTCCTGCCAATGGACAACTTTGCACTTTATCTTCAACTAGGACCTCTATCTGATCCTCATCTTCACATTCCTCTTCAAGAAAATTTTTCTACAAAGCATCCCCACATATCATATCTGATTCAACACTAAGACCCTTTGCAACATCTGGAACCTTCTTCTCAATAGGTTCTTGGTCATCTTGTTAATTCTTGCACAATAACTCATCTCTCTTTTCTTGTTCTAGGAGTTCATGTAACTTGCTTTGATACTAATCTGATGTAACAACCCAATTCTACTTGTTACCAAGAGTCAGCCTGACTCTGCTCCAAGGTCTCTCAATAGACCTTTTAGGGTATTATCCAACCCTATCTTGAGGAAGTCACTAGGATCTTCATCTCAAGTGATCTAGACCTCGTTTACACCATAAAGCTACTAATTTATGCTATGGAATCCATTAGGAAAGATTCATTCTCCAGGTTAAACGGGTGGGTTCAACCTCTTCTATTAATTTAAACAGATCAAACACAACACACATAACAGATTACAAAAGGAACTATAAATACTCTCTGAAAATCTATTACATGTACAATATTCTTATATTCTTAAAATCCCTATATCTCTCTTCTACTCTCTCATTTTACAAAAGATTTTAGCTATATATCTAACCCTTGAAATATCTCCAAAATATCTTGTGCTCTTTGACAACTTCAACCACCTTGCACAGGCAGTCTAATCGAGCCATAAATGACCCTTTCATTATTGGAATATGTGTCCCTATTCATTCCAAGAAAAAATGACACATAGAGAGTTGTTGTAGTTGACCCAGCTGGTCACAAATGTCACATCCTTCATTTCTTGGGTCGTTAACCGACATTACCGTGCGCTAGTGTTGACTACACCAAGAAAAATAAATATCGTCGGTGAACAAAGAAATTTCAACACCGATCGTCAAAAAAAAAACCCAAAAACAAACATTGACACTGGGCAACATCACCGATCGACATTCCTGATGGACATTACCGACGAAAATTCCTTAGAGACATTAGCAACGAGTATTCCCAAGAGACATTATCGATGAACATTCCCGCAACCCAGCATCGCTTATCAGCATATCATCAACATTCGGTTGCTAGGGCCTTATTGCATTTCTAGAGGTTTATAAACTACCTTAACACACACTTAAGCTAGGAAACAACAATCTAGAAACTATGGTGTTTGTTCACCGATTGACCCGACTCATTACAAAAATGGTGGAACAAAACACCTTACAAATTGTAAAGCTTTTTATCCTAGAAATGTTTCTAGTCTTAGGTGCTCCTACACCAATAGGCAAACCTTCTTTGGTTCTATAGATCCTAAAGTGTAGGGGAGGAAGATCATAATCAATCACTCCCATTCATTGGCCAAGACAATTGGATAATCCCAACATTGAGTAAGCAAGCTCATAGGATTTCCAATATGTTAATTTGGGAGCCAACACTCCTTATAGAGGAGGAGGTGGAGAAAGATAATGGCCCATCCCTAGCTATGTTATGAGAAATTTATATAAAAAAATAGATTCCCAGTAGCACAAAGGAGGAGGTGGAAAAATCTATCTATTTTACAAAGTTCGGTTCTTTAAAAAAGAATGCTAAAATTTGTGCATTTCATCTATTCATCTTTGCATGGAACCCCCTTTTTATTCAATATTTTTTCTCTGTCTCATTGCTTTAAGAATGATTTTTATGTGATTAAAAAAATGGAGTGCATTTGATGGAGCATCCTCTAGAACCATCTATTTCCAAGGGAGGTTTCTGGCCCGTTCCCTAGTTGTGTTATCAAACTTGTCTAAAAAGAAATAGATTCCCAACAACCGAGAGGAGGAAGAGAAAGTTGTATGTCTAATAATAATTAAACCTAAAAAGTATTAATAGAACAAAAAAAAGATCTGCAAAAGCCCATCTAGAAATCCTTTGGAGTGCCTGCACAAATGGCAAAGGGCTACCTTGTGTAGAGGAAAACTATATAAGGATGAAAGAAGCGGCTTCTCCAAATCTTTCAAACTCCAAAAGACTTCAAAAAGTTTCATACTCTGAAAGAATTCAACAAATTTTAGACTATGTGGCCTTTGTAAAACATTTCAAACTTTGAGATCTCAGTAAAACATTTTGGACTTGCGACTTCACAAAAGATTTTAGACTTGCTACCTCCGAAGATTGTACTTGCTATTCTCCAACAAGTATAGTACTCTGAGGTGATAATAATAGAGTTGAGACCATCAAATCTAATGTGTTTTGATTCCCTATTTTAAACACTCCCATTTTTCCATGGGATGGAAAAATGTTGGTCGAGAATTCAGCATTCCTCCTTCCATTTGCATTCATTTGAGAGTTTCTACAACATTTTTCAACAAAACTATTTCGTGTGCATCAAGCAATCAAGAAAATCGTGAGACCACATTTATTGGAGGAATTTTTTCAAAGATAACTATGCTAGAGAATACAAGGTGCCTCCTCTATTCCACATAGTTTTGCATCGAAGAGAGATATCTCTGAAAGGTTGCGGTAATCTTCTTGTTGACTGATGTTGAAGAAGCGAGAAGGAAAAAATTACCCATGATAAATTATCTATCTATATAGATGTCTATTCAACCTATTTTCATAATCCTTAGATTATATCGACATCTCTAGGATTTCTATATAGATTGGAATACTGGTGAGAGATTTGATAAGAGTATAAGTATTTTAAGTTTGAATTTCTTTTTTAGTCAAGGAATGAGGGAAGTTATTCACTTTATCTATAGTTAGAAACTGCATTGCATTGAGTCAAGTGAAATTAAAATTTCACTGGGGAGGAATAGTAGAGAAGGCCAATTGCATCTTCTAACAAAAAAAAAATGGAGATATAGATCTGGAGCTCCAATAGAAAACATAGGTCATTTTCAATCCACATACACTCACCACTGGGGCAATAGACTCTTACAAAAAGGACCTCATGATTTAGGACTAAGGAGAGGGTGGGGAATTTTTTAAAAGGGGTGGAATGTCAGACTGCAAAATCGATCCTTAGTAGTTTTGAATCATAGAAATGAAAAGCTTCCTCTTAGAAGAAATGATGCTAGAGGGAATACGAAGGGACATGCTCTATTTATGTTTCATAGACATAATTTCATTGGTAAAATCCATGGTCTAAAACCTCAACACAGACATCCTCCAAAGGAGAACTAAGGATTATAGTTTCCTAATCAATAGTGGCATTAGTGCCAATTTCATTCCAATTCTTCAAACAAAATTCTGTGAGTCCCTTCCATCCACCATTTTTGTAGAAAGATTGTTCCACAAAATACTGGGAGATCCAAAATCAAAGGAAACACATTTTAAGAAGGAACTTCTATTTGAGGGCTATAAACCCTAGCTAGAAGGCCTTTCTATAGAAGAAATGAGAGCATGCATAAAACCTTATATGGAAGCAAAAGCATTCAAATGTCATCATACAAAATGTGATTGTGGAGGAGGACACATTGGTTCAATCAAAGGATAGAGAAACGGCAGCATTGAATCTTTCGAATGTAGGGGAGTTTTTGGAACTTGAAGCTATAAGTGAAAGTGAACAATCAGATAAACTAAGAAATCTAGAGGGTCAAGGTATGTTGCATCCACGACATGAATCCATCTACAAATATAAAATGCAGATATCTATTAGAGTGGAAATGGTGTAGGAGAGATCATATCACTTACAACATCAAGCCTTAATATGTAAATTATGGGACACCAACCTATCCGTACTCGAGTTCAAAAAATGGGTCGATCTAAAATGGAGGGGAGTTTCATACATAGAATTCATAGACTCTATTTTGAGTTTTTTCTTAGTCTGCTTTGAATCAATCTGCTAAAGGGACAACATATTTAGGCACAAAGGGTGGTCCTTTAATAATAAAGGATTATCTATGTGAAAATCGATCCCTAACTTTGATGGAAAAGCACACTCTATAAGATTTATATTGATGTGGCTCACACTTAATGATCTATCAATATTATATAGGGTGGCAGACATTTTGCAGATAATTAAGAACAAAGTAGGGATTTATCTCAGTCATAAATGGGAAGAGGGAAGAGCAGGTCCAAAACTATGTTCAATCATGAACTTAGAATCTTAACTACCATAGGCTCTCAAAATTATATCAAAGGGAGGATCTTTAATCCAAAAGATTACTTACGATCACCTCAATCCACAAATAGTCCCAGGGACATGTTCAAATTCAAGTGAGATGGAGTCTTTGGAGGATGGTTTGTTCTTTGAGCTCAAGGAAAATGATATAGACCCAACTAGGGGAAAGACACACAACATTTAGGAAGAGCTTGAAGGGAATCCACAATCACTGTCAGGTTGGACTATATTGATGTTTACATAAATAGAACATCCCATGTCCTCCACCATTGATATCTTGGAGGATGTCAGGGAGACATCACAAGGGAACTTGACAATATTCCTCTAAATCATATTTTGGAGATTGTTTTTCTATTACAACACAAATCCTAAGGTTCTATATTTAACACATCAGAAGGACTTCAATTTTCACTCTCCCCATACTAGTTACTCAATTAGTTTACAAAATGGCAGAGGGTTATCTCTTACCGACTGGGTAATAAAAAATAAAGGTCTTCTCAAAGCGATCAAAATCAAGCATGAAAATAGGTTGTCAAATGGAATTTGTAGCACTGAGGGCCATTTTGGGTTAGAAACTTGCAATAAAAGTTGGATCTCTTAAACTAAACTTAGGACTAATGGGGTTATCTAGCTTAACATAAACCATGACCATTTAATATAGGGATTTAATCACAGACAAGCTAGGACAATTATTACACAATGGTGGGTGGAGGTTCAAGATAAAATGATACATGAGATAATATACCAAGTTTTATAGGAAGATCCAAGTATATCTAACCTTCAACCAACACAAGATAAACAATGTGAAGTGTAAATGCAAAAGGTATTATCTCCAAACATTCAAACAAAAGATGAAGAGGATGTTCTACAAAATAAAATTTTTGATCTTTGGAAGATAGCTAGGGAGGAAATATTGAGTGTGATTGAGAGGCACTAGGGTACCTTGGATAAGGAAGATGATTTTTTATCTCCTATTGGTGAGTATAGTGCAAAAATGAAAAAAAGACGCATTTATATTGATCCCTTCTCCACTATGCCAAAATTTTTTGGTAGTGGTTGTAGGAAATTGGCAATATTATTAGAAAAATAACTAGAAGGCATACCACCCTCTCTCTCTCTCTCTAAAAAATCCTATCCCAAAGGGAAAAAAATATCTTAAAGGACTATGGGGGATAACTGCCTCCACATGAATAAGGTTATCGGAGGGATCCTTCCCCTTCAATAAAAAATAAGAATAAAGATGCAAGTAGATAAAGAGAACTGGGTGGAGGACCTATCCAATAATGGTAAGAAAGATCATAAATTATCCCCTTGACTATAGGAAGTATTTCAAATGTTTGGCCTTATGGAAAACTCAACCTCTCAAGTAGATAACAATGGGGATTATCTTCCCTCTTCTTCCTTCATGGAAAGACTTATAGATTCATAATATTAGGATGAAGAGGGGGAGTTTGAAAACCTTCTCACACATTCAGTGGAGGTGGACCCTAAAAATACACTGACACATAAAGATGAGGATTCCAAAACTAAACAATTGGTAGTTCATGCTGCTCTTGGTATCTTGGGCTTCCAAAAACAAGAACTCAACATAATCTCTCCAAACTATGGAGTTAAAAGGAAACAAGGAAAGGGTCGTAAATCATTGACTATTCTTAGAGTAGAAGATGGGGAAGATTCAGATAAAACAAAAAATATTTCCTTCATAAAAGTTGGGAAGGGGAAGAGCCTTCTTGGGTTGCACTGGGAGTTAAAACTTGGAATTTTATGGGCCTACAAGCTACTAAAAAGTAGCATTTGGTCAAACATTTTTTATTTTGACTCAAGCTTGACCTTGTAATGCTATAGGAAACCAAAATGAACACACAATAGATGAAGTAGTTTATGATAAAATTGGGTGGTTGGAAGGTAGAATAAATGGAGGCAATTGGATCTTCGGGTGACTTAGCAATAATCTGGAATCCCAAAAATATATTCTTTAAGGGAGTAACAAGATACTGTCACTAGATGGGGGGAAATATGGACAACCTTTACTCTAAACTAAATATTGTTTTAATCAATGTCTAGGGTTCGATTCAAGCCAAGAGAAAACAAGAGGTATGGGAGGAGATCAACGACCTCTTTTTAGTAGGACTGGATAAAAATTTCATTATTGGAGGGGAATTCAATGCCATTCTGAATCAGTCATAAAAATGTTGGGGGGGGGGGGGGGCATTCAAAGACAAAGCCAACACTAGGTTCAATTAAAAATCTGTGTGTCGAAGGAAACGTTATTGGAAATACAAACAGAGAATCGAACATTCACTTGGAACAATAAAAGAGAAGGTTTTAATTATATAGCAGAAAAGTCTGGCAGGTTCTTCTTCAAGGGTGAGTTGTCTTATTTTTAGTGTGACCTAAAGGCTGCAATTTCTCCATCCTCTAGGTCACCTCACTATCCTATTCAGGTGGATATCCTAGGAGAAGTCAAACCACTACCTTGCCCATTCAAATTTGAAAACATGTGGATGAAGGATAATGATTTTCTTCCATTAATAGAACAATGGTGGAAAGGTTGGAGGGTAAAGGGATCCAAGATGTTTTGTTTTGTATCAAACCTAAAATGTATCAAGAACAATCTATTCGACTGGAATAAGAACCATTTCAAGAATATCTTCCTCTCAAAATTGGAAATTGAGCATAAGATAACATATTTGAATGAAATGATCATCCAAAAAGGTATAGATTTCAATATACTCAATAAGGAGAAGGACTTATTGAGATATTATGAGGATATTCTGGCCAAATAAGAGACATTTTGGAGGAAACAATCTAGGGAAACATGGCTGGAAGGAGATAAAAACACAAAGTATTTCCATAACAACACAAAACAAAGAAGTAGCATGAATACAATTCATATAATCAAATTGGAATATAGTTGTGTTATAGAGGAGAAAAAGGAAATTCGAAGAGAAATAGTGGATTATTTCAATAAAGTCTTAAACAACTTTGAAAGTTCCAAATTCCACTCTCAGAATGAGATACTACAAGACATATCTAAGCTGATTTATTAGGATGAAAATCAGATGTTGTTGACTAAATTATCAGAGGACGAGATCTATAATACTTTGAACCAAATTCCACTCGATAAATTTCCTGGTCCATACGGTTTCCTACCTATTTTTCTTCAGTACTGTTGGTTGATTGTGGGGTTGGAATTGACATATGCTTTGCAGGAAGCTAGACCCTCTCGCAGATTTCTAAGGGAGATCAACAATACTTTTTTATTTCTTATTCCTAAGAAAGAAAATGCAACATGCTTGGATGAGTTCAGACCAATATCGCTTGGCAAAAATATATACAAGCTTCTTTCCAAAACATTGGCCAACAAATTAAAGAAGGTGTTAGGGAAAATTATCGAAGAAAAACAAACAGGTTTCATCCTTGAAGATCTATTTTTGATGGATTCATCATAGCTCAAGAAGAAATCCATTCAATTCAAATAAATAAACAACCTAGTATGCTCATAAATCTAGACATCAAGAAAGCATATGATAAATTGGATTGGACATTTCTATCAAAATGTTTGGAAAGATTTAGATTTTCCAAAGCATGGATAAATTTGATTTATTACTGCATCTCTTCTCCAAGATTCTCTATGAATTTATCAATAGATCTCCATTGGTTTCTTTGAAATTTCTAGGGAAATAAGAGAAGGAGACCCATTTTCCCCTTTCTCTTCAGAATCATGGTTGAAGCTCTTGGGAGGAGGATCGGGAGACTTCAAAATAAAGGTATCCTAAAGGGGGTAAAAATCACTTCTTCACTCAGACAAGTCACTCACCAACAGTTTGCAGATGAAACCCTTGTATTTTGAAAAGGAACTAAAATGGAAGTCTTTCTATTGAAAAAGGTTCTAAAATATTATGTTGATGCTTTAGGACAAGTAGTAAACAAAGAGAAAAGTTAGATTTTCTTCTTATTCATTAAGAAAAAGACTCAAATTCAAATTTTTAATTCTCTGGGATTCAAGGAAGGAAGCCTCCCTTGCACCTACTTGGGAGTTCTGATTGAAAAATATTTGAGATCCACCTCACTTTGGAAACCTATTGGTGAGAAATTAGACACAAAAAATGGAGTCCTGGAAATCAAAATGTCTCTCTTGGGTAGGGAGGATAATATTGGTCAAGGAAACTCTTTCAGCCATTCCTATCTATCTGATGTCTTGCATTGAACTATCTTTGGGAGGACACTTGGAGATGGTTTGTAAATTGAGAAAATTCTTTTGGCAAGGGACATACACCAAAATGTTTTTTCACTTTTATCTTGGGACAAAATCTGCAAGCCAGTAGAACTAGGTGGAATAAGAATCAAGAACCATTTGCATCAAAATCAGGTCCTAGGGGAAAAACTATTCAAGAAAATTCACTTTTAAAGACAAAGGAAATGGGTCAGGATTATGAAAGGGAAATATTTCTCTAATTTAAAAAAAAAAGAGGATGCATTAAGAATTTCAAACTTTCCCAAGGGCTCTAGAATTTGGAATTTTTTGGCAAATTCTAGTAGCATCATTTTAGATAACATAACATGGAATATAAAGGATGGAAACAAGGCATTATTTTGGGATGACTCTTGTGGGAGCTACCCAATCATTAGTAAGTTAATGGATGTTGATAGAATTAGAGAAATATGCACCCAGAAGTGGGGGGTTTATGTTAAGGATTATATATCAGCCCCCATTCCAAATCTGATAGGCAACTAGAAATGGAAGAGTTTTGAAAATATAGGATTATCTCAATAGGAGATTGCAGACATTAAAATCATTTTAAAAGATAGATTTTTTGGTCTACAACATGGCAAAGACGAATCAATTTAGAATGGCTGCAAATAAAGAAATATAGTGTGAAAGAAGGTTTTAAGAAAGCTTCCAAAGAGCATAGTGTGGCAAAACTGGACTTACAAAC
Organism: Thuja plicata; assembly: GCA_018584345.1. NCBI lineage: Eukaryota > Viridiplantae > Streptophyta > Pinopsida > Cupressales > Cupressaceae > Thuja > Thuja plicata. Next base: position 1,378,296 of record MU226035.1, read on the forward strand.
TCATCTTAGTTGTAACAAAGCATGCTTTCCAAAAGCATGAGTTTTTTCTTAGGCATTTCTTTAAGGAATGATTTTGACAGCAAATTGGCTCAAAAAACTAGGTTATCAAGGCCCATCTATCTACTCTTTATGCTACAATAATGAGGAGGATGTAAACCATCTTCTTTTGAACTGTCCATTTTTGTTGGAGTGTTGGCAATGGTTGTGCATAAAGCTTGGATGGAATTTTGCACTTCCCCATGACATTCTATCATTATTCAAATCTTGGACCCCATTATTTAAGGAAATTTTTGTGGCAATCTGTGGATTTTTTCTCTCTCAATACTCACATGTGAAATTTGGAAGTAACATAATAGGTGATTTTATCAAGGAAAGTCACTAAATATGGACTCTCACTTAAACAAAATTGAAGCAGCAATAGTGGAAACTATGAATTCCAGAATCAACGCCCAATGCTTCTCTCCAAAGTTTTATACTAGTTGGGATGCCTGCATGCTTTGAAATTGGTTTGGTCTTAATTCTCCTCAAAAGTTAGCTCGTGAAGGTCAATAAAGTCAAAGTTGCAATCAAAATTGTGTTTGGTCCCCTCCTAATAGTGGATGGTATAAACTAAACTTTGATAGGGCCTCCAAAGGTAACCCGACCCCATCATGGGCTGGTTGCAGAATCCACTCAGATAAAGGATTCATTTTGGCCAAACTAGCCAAACCATTGGAGAAAGATACCAACAGTAAGACATAATTCAAAGTGTTGCTTTCAGGGTTGTCCTTATGCTTGGAGCTTAATTTATTAGAGGTAGAGATTGAAGGAGACTCTCTCATCACTATTAATGCAGTTAGATCAAAATTGAACCCCAATTGCATACTTCAATCAGTATTGGATGCTATTTTAAGCCTTTTGATTAATTTTGCGAAAGGGGCCATTAAGCATATATATAGGGAAGGTAATTCAACAACATATAAAATAGAAAAATTGGGAACATAAGGAAAATTATTTAAACAAACATTTTGAGAATATCCCTCCTTTTTTATCCCCTTCAATGAAAGTTGTGAAGACGAGATGAGGATTCGATAATGTAGAGGTGGGTTATGTGATCCATGAGGACTCCAACATCATAGGATCTTTATCCTTCTGACTTAGGTAGTTATGTTTGTTTCAATATTCTCAAACTCAAACCAGAAAGGATATTCGGTGACCTTGGAATCAAAACAACAATATTGATTACTAATCAACACACAGGGCTGCCAGGAAGGATGCAGATAAAGATTAGGTGATTTCTTTAATCCTTTTGACAGATATGTTAATGATTTGTGCTATATTTGGAGCAATCTTTAAAGCATCATTTAAGCTGTAGACTTAAAAATTTAAGCTTGGGAGTGGAATAAATACGACCATCGGTAAAGGGAAGGATAGTAGAGGGGATTAACAAGCAGAGGTAGGACACCCAAGATTTTAGTTGATGACGTGTCAAAGTGATTCTAAGGATGAGGCTTGTGGAGGGTTCTTGTGGTCTATTTTAGGATTTGGTATTGTCAAGATCCTAGATTTGATGTAATTATACTTTAGTTATAGGATGATTGGGTTATGACCAGAGGTTTTCTTGCTGGTTCTTTCCTCCTGGTATGCTCTTGAACCAGGATGGATGTATTTTTATTATATTTAATAAATATCTTCTTGCCTTCGGCCCCTTATCCATAAAAAATTCATGAAAAGAATAATGCCAAAAATAGGTGGAACAACATAAACATTAATAAGAAAGAGACCGATACACTTTTATATTAAAGTTTATAAAATCACACACACACACACACACACACACACACTCATTTATTATTTATACTAATTAATATGGAAGAAGTTTAATATTGTAAAACATAACTTAATTAAGTGAGTAACAATTGATATCATCTAAATGATAATAAATAATATTTAAATAATAATACTTAATGATATAATATTATTTTAATCATAATTACAAACAGTAATTTAACATTGATAATGAATCCTTAATATATTTATATCTTTGTAACATATAAATATGCAAATATTTATTTATATCCACCATCATACTATGAAGAGACAACAAAAGGGCAAAATAAACTTGAACATTATGACAAAAGAAGGGTATAGGATTAAACTCAGAATAAGATCAAAGGATTGGTGAATATGAGGGATCACATAGCGTATTTATGCAATGACAAATTTGAGAGATTACATAGCGTATCTAGTAAATGGTGAATCTCATAGATTATAGAGTTCTTCTACGCGGAAAAATTGCAAATTCGCTAGAAAATTATGTAAATCCGCTGAACGGCTGAACAATGAATATGCTAAGTATGTTCAAATCCGTCAAAAGGATAGTACATATTTGCCCAACCTCATTGCAAATCAGAGAAACTAGGATCGAGTTGACTCAAGGCTGAACTAATTTGTTTTTTGAAAAAGATGGTGAATGATGCAAACACAACAAGCACAAAGAACAATTTCATAAACAAGCATGCTTACAACTTAGATTGACAAGGATGCTATTTTATGAATCCCCGTTTGAATTTCTCCATATACCTTTTGAATTAAAAATTCCTTTGTTGAGTACTTGGGGGGAGAAGCCCATGTGCTTGTGTGATGGAAGAGTTGCCTTATTTTCTAATTTGCTTCCTTAAAATTTTCCTTGAAACTTTGGGCATTATACTAATCAATTCTCTTAATCATGTTCACAATCCTAATTATTAACTTAAATAACTTATTCTTGGTTGCAACTTCAACTACTATGACTAGAACAACATCTGATTTTACTTAGAAGTAAGTATTATAGGACTAGTCGCGTGATTAAAATGTTCTACCATCAAGGTAGTTTAAATCTTACTAGATACTTGGTCCCTAGAACTTGATGAACCAATCTCATTACCATCAAAATAATAATTGTTCTGCTATAGTTCATCAAGTTGTAGACATACATTTTCTAATATCTGTTCAATTGACTAAACATCAAATTAATAGATAAAATCAATTTTTGTTTTACCATTGTTTAATTTTGTGGTGTACATCCTTCTTCATAACTAACATATCATATTAAGATGATTGGAGCTAGTTGAACTTCCTTGCTAGTACATCACAATCAGTATTTAAATTATTGTTATAAGGTTTTTAATTTCATCATCTTAAAAGAAATATTAAATTTATTTTGAATGTTATTATTACTTTATAATAGTGAATCATACCACTATTGTATGTTACTCCTTTTTGACTGCATATGCATTCAAACAAACTACAAAAATATCATTTGTAATTTAATATAAATTAAAAAATACCTTTACATCAATCTTAATATTGATATTAATAGTATTAATGCTAGATTGCCTTTAATATGATACATTACTTTTAATACTAATGTCAATAGCAATTAACCTTATTATAAGTCACATAATAAATTGCAAGATAAGATACTAATATTAGTCTTACCTTTTAATTGTGTCTCTTTTTAGTTGAAATATAATATTTCTTAGTTACAATATAAAGGCTATTAAATCCTCATGTCATTATAAATTTTAAAATTATAAGACTAGTTAAGATATTAATAATAATGAAATCATATTGAGAAGGATTTGTCTGAAATCAGTGAGTTTATTATTTCCAATGGTCTTGATTCCCAAATGTTCCAAAAACAAAAAGCCCTGCAAAAGGAGTGGGAAGAGTTATGTGCGAGGGAAGAAGAATATTGGAGGCAAAAATTGTGTGAGCTATGATTACAGTCTGGTGACCAAAACACTAAGTTTTTTCATGCTTCGGCAAAACAGAAGAAGGTTGTAAGGGCTATTTTTTCTATTAAAGATGAGATGGGTAATCTCATTATAGATGAGAAAGGAATCCATGAAGAAGGGGTTAGGTTTTTTTCAACTCTTTTAGCTCCTACTATTGTCCCACAAGATGATCCAGATAAGACTAAGGATTTGATTAATGGAATTCCATCCCTCATTTTTGTACAAGACAATTTTTCTTTAATGGCCCCTTTTACCCTTTTAGAGATCAGAAAGGTGGTCTTCTCTTTATCACCTGATAAGGCCCTAGGGCCTGATGGGTTCACTGCTCTATTTTTTCAGAAATGCTGGGATGTTATATGTTTTGACTTGTTGGTTGTTCTGGAAGAGTCCAGGAAAAATACATCGATGCTAAAATGCTTTAATTCTACAAACATGGTGCTAATTCCAAAAAATAGTGATCCACAAACTTTTGTTGATTTTAGACCGATTTCTCTTTGTAACACTGTTTACAAAATTATTACAAAATCTATCTATTTGAGGCTTCAACATCTTATTCCTAAAATTGTATCTCCTAAACAAGGAGGCTTTGTTCCAGGACGTGACACTACAGATGGTGCTATCCTTGCCCATGAAACTCTTCATTCTATTAATCAATATTCCATTCCTTTATTTGTTGTCAAGTTAGATATGATGAAAGCCTATGCTAGGCTTAACTGGTCATTTCTTATTCAGGTTCTGCTCAAATTTGGATTTTCTAAAAAATGGTGTAAATGGATTAAAGCCTGTATTTCGGGAGCTCATTTCTCGGTGATAATTAACAGGTTTCCTGCGGGTTTTTTTCCATCATCTCAAGGTGTTAGACAAGGTGATCCATTATCACCATTTCTTTTTATTTTCACGGCTGAAGCTTTGAGCCGTTCTATTCATGCTCCTCATAGTATGGGATACTGGTCTAGGGTGTAGATCAGAAATAATTCTACTTCAGTCACTCACTCCTTATTTGCTGATGACACGCTATTATTTGGGGATGCCTCTATTAAGGAAGCCACTTATGTCAAAAAAGTCCTTGATTTATACACTTTAGTTTCAGGGCAAAAGATTAATAATCACAAGTCTAAAATTTATGTTTTTAACACTTCTTCTCAAATCAAGAATATAATTGTTAATGTTCTAGGATTCTCTTTAGATAAGCTCTCATCCACATATTTGAGTATCCCCTTCTTTATGGGCCATAATAAGATATCTTTTTCGCATTCAGTTGTTGATCGTATTAAACCTCGGGTTGTTGCATGGAAGGCTAGGTGGTTGTCTTTGTCTGGTCAAATTATTCTTATTAAGTCTGTCTTATCAGCCATTCCTAATTATTATTTATCAGTGTTGCAATCTCCAAAGTCTATTCTTATTCAAATTGAGAAATTAATTAGGGAATTTCTTTGGTCGGCAAACATGTCTGGCCAGAAAAAAATACCTCTCAAGTTATGTCTAATCAACCCTTAGCAGGGGGAGTAGGAATTCATAACCTACCTAATAGGAATCTGGCTTTTGGGGGAAAATTGGTTTGGAAGATGTATTCACAACCTTCTAACAAATGGTGTCAACTAATGCACCAAAAGTATCTTGACAATTTGGATCTAGTTAGAATTATCTCAGCCCTTGATCCTCCCAAAGGTTCTGCTGTTTGGAATTTCATTATAAATTCAAGGCATATTGTCACATCTTTTGTTTCATGGGAGGTGAACAATGGTGAATCTGTTAATTTCTGGTTTGATTCTTGGAATGGTTTGCCTCCTTTAAGCACCTTACCCATGTTTCAGGATGTAAGTGAAATTGCTTCTTCTATGTGGGGTAAGAGGCTGGTGGATTACGTCTTAGCGGTTCATATTCATTCAGGCAAAGTCATGTGGAGAGATTTTCATGATTTACCAATTGATCCTATGATTGCATCTGATATTAATCAATTCTTTCAGGATAAGATTGTGTTTCTTTCTGTTACTTCAGATCGTCTCATTTGGACTCCGGCACCTGATGGTAACTATTCTATCAAGATTGGGTATAGTTTGGCTCAATCTTCTCAAGGTAATATTAATCATTCAAGAGCTTATAGATTTTGTTGGCATTCAGCTATTCTTTCGAAAGCCGGGTCTTTTGCTTGGTTAGTTTTGAAAGGAAGAGTCTTAACTAGTGAAAGGTTGGTCAGGCTAAACATTACTGATCCTTTTTCCTATGTCTTGTGTCATCAAGAATTAGAATCAATTGACCATCTCTTTCTTAATTGCTTGCTTGCCCAACTATGATGGCAGTTTGTTATGCAAAAATTATCCCTATCAATGCCTCTTCCTTTGACAGTTTGGGATTTGTTTCAGTCATGGCCTATTCTCCATCATCAATCATTGTTTTCATGTCTCTAGATTTTCATTCCCTCATTGGTTTTATTGTCTATCTGGTGGGAAAGGAATAAATGAATATTTAGAAATCAATCTTCTCCTTTTCAATCAGTTACATCTAGTCTTGAGAAGTCTATAGTAGAAGTTACAAATGCTTATTTGGTTAAATTCTGGGGTATCCATATTTTTTCCTCATGGGATTCTCTTATATCTAAGAATTGGGTAGGCTTGGTGTTCCCCTCTCTTCCTTTCCCACTTTTTCCTCAAGATAGATCAGTTTTAAGATCTTAGATTAAATGGATACCCCCTCAACAAGGTTTTTTTAAGCTTAACTTCGATGGATCTTCTAGGGGCAATCCGGGTGCCTCTGGCATTGGATTTGTGATTCAGGATTATTTAGGCTCTCCATTTTATTTTGAGGCTTCCCCGATTCCTCCTGGGACTAACAATTTAGCTGAAGCTTATGTTCTCCTTTATGGTTTAGCTCCTGCTAAAAAATTTAGTATTAATCTTCTTCATGTTGAAGGTGATTCGTCTGTTATCATTAATTCTTGTATTTCTAGGCGATCCCTTTCAAGGCATTTGCACTATGTCCTTCATCAGGTTTGGTCTCTCCTCGATTCATTCCCTCAATGTTGTATCTCTCATAACTACAAAGAAGGAAATAATCTGGCTGATCGGTTAGCTAATTTAGGTGTGGAAGGGCATAATATTCATTATCCATCCTCTGTGATTTCAATGGACTCTCATCCATCCCTTTTTAGCTTTATTTCCTTGGAATCATCCTTTTAGATTATTTTCTTGGAGATTTTAGTTATCATTACATTTCATTTCTTCTTCGTGGTAGTTAAGCTCTTTGTCCTTATGATGTTAATTTAATATCAGGAGGTTTGAAGTTTTTGAGGTTCAAGTTATGATTACTTGGTAGGATGTACTAATCTCTTTTCCTATCATTTATGTTCATGGCACTTCTTCAGGTGTGTTACTTAATGATGATTTCCTTCATAGTTCTAACTCTTGTGTTATTTTTTGTGCGACATAAATTCTTTAATGATTTCTTGCAGGGGTTATTTGATTTACGCCAGCACATTATGTTTGTATATCTTATTTCCTTTGTGTAGGAGATTGAATCTCCTTTTGATCATTTAAATCATTATAGGGTGCAGGTTTAAGGTGTTGCGGCATTTACTTCATTTATGACCACTTGCTTTTATGATGGTTTTTCTCTTATATATGGTCTTTTCGGTTATTCTTTCTGGTTTATCTCCTTAACCATGGCTGCTAATAGGTTTCTTGATGAGTTTTTTACCTTTAATTTACGGCTTTGTTTCTCACCGATTGGTCTGGAAATACCATTTGATGGATGTCTATTGAGATGATGTTTTGAAGTAAGGCCTTCACAAGAACATATGTTGTGTTGGGATTAATGGCTCATGGTCGTGCCCTGCCTCCTCAGATGGGTTCTTCTTCTGTGGTGGGGAGTGTTTCTCCTTCGCAGATTGTTGGTTCCTTTGCTGTCGACATACCTATTCTGGCAGTGGATCCCTATCATGTTGATCCTGCTTCTTCCTCGGAGCCTTCGATATGCGCTCTCGGTCTGGAAGCTACCTTGCACCTGCAAGATGTTCGGTTCCTCTTTGTATGTAAGCCCTTTATATCATGTAATACCTGTTGGAGGGTCTATTTTATTATGGCCTTGTCGACAACAAGTTGTAATTGGGTTGGGTAAATTTTTAAACTCAGGGTTCTTCATATGCAAACTTTATTATGGCTTTTTATGGCCTTGTGGGGTTTCTGATCGGGTTTCTAGATTTTTTTATTCTAGAACCCTTATTTGTATGTGATGGGTCATGAATGGATTTTTGTTTCCTGGTTCTTTCTCTGGAAGCCCTTTTGAACCAGTGTTATTAATTTAAATATAAAAAAGTTTTGCCTACAAAATAATAATAATAATGAAATTAATAACTTATTATCACCAACACTACTAGAAATAGTGCTAATAATATTATTCATATGTTAATAAACAAAATAACATGGTGACTAAAGAGAACGAGAATGTTTCCATTAAAAAGTTTAAGTCTTGCTTCGGATTTGATTTATTTATTTTTAATGAATGCATCTTGCTATTTTTTGTTGCATTTTTATCTCCCATTTGATTTTCATGACTACAAATTTCTATCTTTCTTTCTTTTGAAGAGTAATTTTATTATTAATGATTGGTTTCTGATACCATTAAAAAATCAAGGTCCTTGAAAATATAATGAAATATTCATAAAAATTTAATAGTACCATTTTTTTTACTAGTTTTTTTTTGGCAAAAGTGGACTAGCCACTGAATTTTTTTTTTACTTGTTGTTATATCTCCTATTTATATTTATTAACAAGGATGCAAAGCGTTCTTGCGAAAATTGAATGTAATTTGTTGAAAGCTAATGAGTAAGAAATTGTAGCAGTTGAAGTTTTATTTTTGGACATGAAATAGGTTATAGAGTAGAAAATGTTACAAGATGACATTAATAACATATTATATTTCAATAAGATTAGATATAAATAAAGCATGTACAACAATATGTTGCATATACAGTCTTAATATTGACTTGAGAGTACACTATAGTAGGAGCCCATAAATATAGAGTAGCATGTAGTACAGAGTATTGTTGACAAAGTCAGTCAATTTAGATCTGATACAATGGATATAAAATATGAATGTTCACTTTTTGTTTGATTGACACTTATCTCTCTTATAGCCAACATAAGTTTTAACTTGATGTAGCAAGAAATAGCTTTCAGAATGACAAATATCCATGAACTTTGGTTTTTCTATATTTTTGATTACCTGCAAATTAGGTAGCATGGATGTTGTTAGTGAATAGTAAATGGGTTGGATGATATATTGTATGGAAATTTATGAATGAAAAAATATTTTTTATGATTTTATGTTTACCTTTTGGTGGGAGCCATTTTTCAATCTTCAATTGTGGTGGCATGTGTGATGGCATTGTTGTGGTTAAGAGTGAATCGACCTTTGATGGAGAAATACCGAAGGATAAAGATGAGCCTTGATTTTTCGTGGGTGTTCTCTTAAAAAGTAGTATCTTTTAGGCTTGGTAATAGTTGTTCAACAATGGACTTGTCAATTGAGCACCATATTATTTGTTTGTTCTCAGTTGTGAGCATAGTCTTGAGGTGAAGTGAGTAGACATATGTGACTTCTTGATCACATATGTTGCAATGAGTTGTTTGGTCTTCTAGCATTCCAAACTTTTAAAATCTATAGTTTGACTGGGAACAAAATGCAAGAAATAGATTTGAGAATGCATTTTTCCACTTTAAAAATGCCACCAACCTATAATATATGTTCCAATATTAATTTGTTGTTTATCTCAACAGTAATTACAAATTTGAGTGCTAAATAATTTGGATTTGGTTACCTCAAGTGTTGTTTGCAGTAATGCATTTAAAATTTCCTTTTTTTATCTTGTCTTTCAATGTATAGATGAATGTAGCGAGGCCTGTGTGAAATATGTTTTCCATGTCTAAAATTGATGCCTATGCAAAAAAAAGGAGTTTTCTTAATAAGATTTTGATACCTCTTGTTGTGTTGTGAACACAAACATAACAACTACAAATGAATAGTATTACAAGTACCAAATATAGATGTAAGAAAAGACCCATTGCTATGAGAAAAATAAGATTTATTTCTTACAAAACATATTTGTGAACAAAATATGGAAACAAAGAGCCAAGAAAAGAAATGGATATAGAGTGAAATACCCAAGAATGTGTTTGACAAAACGAGGATATTACCAGGGGACAATAGAAAAGATAAGGGAAAACATGTCAATTGTTGGTCACGGTTTAAAATCTTTGATTCATATGCATTTTACATAGAACATACCACACCTAAAAATGAATTGTTAAATCAATGTACGTAAATGACACTAATGGATACATATTTACTTCCAAATCACTTGAAACATAAAATTCATGGGAAATTAAACACACCAATTTAAAGCCATTCTAAGAAACTCCCACTAGGAAAGAAAAGAGATCTCTACGCTATCTCCATAGCTAACATATGGTAATAAGGGGTTATGAATTTTTTTTTACAATACTAGTAGAAGAAGAGGGGAAATAAGAACACAATAGAGAAAGATAGTAAATAAGGGCAGGACCATGACAAAAAAACATAACTAAATACTTAGTAGTAGATAAGGTACAAGTCACAAGTTCAATTAAATGAAAGAATTCATAGAGGAATAATATTATAAGTACCAAATAAAGATATAAGAGAAGGCTCATTGCTATGAGAAAAATAAAACTTATTTCTTATAAAACACATTTGTGAAGAAAACTTGCAAAAGAACAAGATCTAGAGCACTTGTGTAGAAAAACTCCCAAAAATAAATAAATTATCCTTACTATTGTGCTCAATACATGTAATTAAAAATTAAAGAAAAGTTTAAAAACATCACCAAATTTGTAGTGATGAAATCCCTACCACTAATTGTGAACAAAATATGCAAAAGAACAAGATCATTGAAATGATGTAAACATTTAGAAAAATAATTAATAGTAAAAATTTAAGTTATTTTTAAAAAGAAGTCGATATTAGCATAATTAACATTTATATTCTTATCATTAATTTAGAAGATTAATACAAAACAATGCTTCTTTAATATAATTATTTAGATAAAATTCTATTTAATGACCAAAAAATGTAACAGTTGAGCGTTTTAAGATAAATTTCAATGCAATACCCATTTGTATCTACTTCTTTATAATTTGGCAATGAATAGTATTACAAGTACCAAATATAGATATAAGGAAAGGCTCATTTGTATGAGAAAAATAATACTTATTTATTACAAAATATATTTGTCACGAACAAGATCTGAAGTGCTTGGACGACAAGTTAGAAGTGACTTGATCTTCCTTAGCCATAATAGTAAACTATAATTCAATCTTTTGCCTATGCATGAAAATTGATGCCTCTAAGGAAGTTGTTTGTGTAAGAGATTTGGGCGTGGTTAGAAAGAGAAGTCAACTTGCAATTCTAGTTTAGAAATTAGCTATAGACTCAGGCTAACAAAGGGGAGATATGTTTGGAAATAAAAAATGAATGCATTTTACAGATAATAAAAAGGTGTCAAGTGTTGTGTGTGAGCCTATTGTATCTTGTATAAATAATAAAAGAATATAGATATACATCCATACCTGTATTTAACTATTTGCATCCATGCAAATTACAAAGTAGGCAAAATTGGAGGGAAATGATGTTGTCTTGCGATGGTCTAATCTCATTGTTGGATCTAGGAGAAAGCTCAACATGGTCCTGAATGAACGAATCACTTTCAAGAAAACCTTAAACTAATCGAGAAATCTTTAATCTAGAAAATAGAAAAAAAAAATGAAAAAAAAAAAAAAAAGAAATAGGTTTTCCATTATGCTTAAATCAATCGTTTCCAGATGATGACAGAGAATAAGAAAATTTGACACCATGGACACTAGAAGGGAAAAAAAAAAAGGAGTGAATTGAAAAATAAATGGAGATGGAATAAACAGACATACTTAATGAAATCACACGATATAAGATAAAGATCTATAACAAGAAAGGAGTTTTTCAATTATTAATCATTACAAAATAAGCATGTTCCATTGAAAGAACAAAATATAGAAAGATTAGGCTAAACTTACTAGTGATTTGAGTATGTAATAAGGGGGGAAACTATTATAAATAACACCTTCATACTATTTAGAAGAACTGTATAAATTGCGAATGGTTGTGTAAGCCGAAGTAAATCTTCATTAAACATTCTTATCACCTGGTATTTAAAAATAGGAAGCTATGAAAAAGTAAAAGTGTTTTAAGAATGCAACTTGCAAATCGTTTATCTACATGGAGAAGAAAAAAGAAAAATAAGAATAAGCTTTGATATCCTATAATGTATGCTATGCATCAATTGTTAATTTGGGGAAGACAAGACTTGAGGACTGATTTTACTCTGCAATGGAAGAAGATGAAAACCAGACACAAGATAACATTGATATGTTTTAACCATTAATCCAGTGCATAATAGAGGAAGAAACATTAGAAAAGGATGATGGATTTGTAGTAACCCAACAAAGGAAAGGCATATGGAAAAATACAAAAAAGGAATTAACTTTCATGAAATCTCAGAGGATCAGACTATAGAACCACTTTTCTCAAATATTTACTTTCTTATGACAATTTGGAAGAAGGTTTGAGCACATATAGAGGAAGAGAGATTTTCTATATTTAATGTGCAATGAATGCACCAACTAATAGCTACCACTCACATACAAAAATCTGCACCAAAAGTAATTGGAAATAATTCACAAAGTCCACATACAAATGTTCATCTACAACATAAAGATTATAGCTCAAATAAATTTGGGGAGATTGCCTTTTAATATATGAGATCAAGAGGTCAAAAGATGTCACACATGTAATTAAATGGAAGAATACTTACCTTTATGACCAAAGATAAGAGAAGTTGTGAGTCACTTTCTAACAAACTTTATGTCATATCATTTGTTTCTGAGAATAGAATTTAAAGTGGAAGTTTATTAAAAAAATTTGCTTCAACCAAAAGTGAGCAGTGAACTATGGAAAATGAATTTCTCCAACCAATTTTAAATCTTCCTCGCTTTTCAAAACTGTACATTAATAATATGTCCCCCATAAAACTAATAGCATGACAGATCCATGTTTGAAAACAAAAAAAACAATTCAAATTTTAGAGATTTGAAGATTTCATATTAGATTTTTGTTAGGAATTAATATTACTTGACATTTGATGTGATACAATGTATTGGGTAGATTAAAAAAGACATTTAAAAAAAAAAAATTGCATAGACTGTTTGCTATATCGACCAACAAGATTACAAGGAAATGATATTTGTATAATTATTTAAAAAAAGAAATAAATATAGACTATAAAATTTTTGTTCTAAATTTTTTAATTCATTGTGGTGATTGGTGCAACTAATAGCAAAAAACAACTACACAAATGCATAAATATTCCTATCTATATGAAAGGAACTAATGATTATACTAATAATGTTACTAGTGTTATAGCATCAATTAAATCAAGCCAGAACTACTATAGTAATAAAAATATATACTAATTAAATGAGTGATGACTATGATTTCCTATTAATTTATAATTAATTTTTTTCGGGTACAGATTGATAGTTATTTAGCTGATTAATGCAAGATTAGATTTAGAGAAAAAAATCACATTTCATTTGGACTTGTCATCTATGATCGGATTCTTTTAACTCTTCAATCCCATTTAATAAAATATTAACAATTTGATCACGACCTGCAATATAGATGATTTGATGGGTTGCTGTATAGACAAATTTAATTTGGGTGGTTTCACAATCTACAGGTTGGTGTCCAGGTTGGTTTCAATAATTAAAGATTTATTGAGCCATGCACATCACTAATTAACATTCCTTTCTACTTATTATTATTATTAATTCTATTTATTGCATCCAATCCACCCATGTCTTCTTTTCTTTAATTTACCTGATCAATTTTATCCCAAGGAAATCGACATTAATCATAATATGAATCAATTAAACCCTGAGAAATATGCATTTAATTATGAAAGGACAAAAATGTTGTTGAATTGTTGAACCTTATCTCAAACAACTTAATTGCCGAGGTACCTCAAGCTAATTATTGACACTGTTTATATTTTCTTTTTCATCAACTTTATAGAAAGGCAAAGAGTGCAATTATATTTTCCTATTCTACATGGTGCTCGACTATTGTGCTCTAGTATGAAGCTAATGATACAGTTCCAAAAGTATGTTGCAAACTGTATATCAAACTTGTTGAATTCGATCCTCTACCATTTTAATAATCATTGCAAATTTAGTTATTTGTTCATATGACTGAATATATTTATTTTCCGTTATTTTTCTTATTTTAAAATCCAGAGGTTCCTTAGATATTCGAGCTAGATTACACCTTCAATCCTCCTGGTCTTCATAGATATTATTATATTCTTTCTGATAGTATAAATATTTTGTTTTTGTTTTCCTATTCTCACTCGTATAATTATAAATATACATTTGGTGATTTATACTCTCACTACAATATTAATCTGAAATAAGCAGGTGTGAATTACTCGCACATTCTCAGTTCCTCAATGCAAATTGAACATCAGATGCTTGTATACAGAGATATATGTCACGAATCGACCTATAACACTCCTATCATTGAGGACCGTATGACATTTTGATTATGCTGACTTAGTCCATTAGATTTCGACTAGTGTCGATGTGTTTCAGTTGTTATGGTTAGACGGTTTTAGTTGATGTTTTGCTAAGTTGTTGTTTTCTTTGACGGGACTACGAGATGTTTTTTTTTATGTTCCAGCTTTAGAAACGTGGTTTGGGCATAATTAAGGTGGTTATCTTTGAGAAACCTGAGCCTTCACTAATTCACAGTTGTAAGCCGAAGTTTCAGAATATAAAGAGAAGTTCTTTTGTTTTTAATATATCTGGTCTTTGGCAATGTATCGTTTTCCTTCTACAACAGCGTCTTTAGGAATTTCCTTATACATGACCTTTCCGGGTGAAGTCTAACTCCATTAAACGCTGACCTCTGACTGTAATAAATGTATTGACCAGAACGTCTTATGTCCCACTCGAGCACTCTGCGATTAGGAGATTAATCTTTTACTTAACTCTGTTTAGCAACGTCATAATGTTTTACCTCGTTAAAGTATTGTTATTCTGGAAATCTAGATTGTAGTGTAAAAGTTTCTAGCTGTGAATGTGTTGTCTTAAAGATCATTTTGGATTGAAATAGAAATCTAATTCTATGCAAAAATAATAACTGGAGACCGCTATATTTTTTTCTTTTCTACAGTCAAATCTTTCCCATTTTAAATTGAGAACTGTAAATTTGAACAGTAGTCTTAGTCAATAATCGTAACTATGTCTTGAGAATGGACATTTAATTTATTTTGTTTCAAGTTGTTGAACTTATCATTGCTGGGGTATATGAGCTTAATTGTTCTTTCTATGAGAAAGATTATGTTTGGAAGGATCCTAAATGTAGAAACTTCAGGGGACAATAGAAATGGTATATTTTCATATTTCTGTCTACCAGTAGAAATCTGGTCGTAAATGCTTTGGCCAAAGCTTTTGGGCATATGTTTTTTGTTATATGCTGGTTATGATCCATCCCTCTACCACATCTACGATTAGTACTGATTTTAGACACATGTGTTAGTATTTATGTTCAAGGCTGCATCAGATCCATCCGATCCTTCAGTGTCAGGTAGCTACACTTTTCGGGGAGGGTCGACGTGTTCTTCATGTCAAGAAGAACCTCGGGGGAGGTAACCACTCCGTGGTTGGGCAGAAAAACTGCCCGAGCCACACTCCCGTCTCAGGATAGCAGATGGACGTTGACCGATGGCAAAGGAGACAGGAATACATGCAGATGGACAGTGGTCCGATTGCATATTTATTTGATGTACTTGATCTAATGATGTATATGAGGTTCGACATTCTGGTTGACATCCTTTATTGCTCTTAATGTATGATAGTTTATGTATATGAGAACTCATTGTACTTCTTTTATTAAAGAAGTTCAACATGTAGGTCGACTTCCTGGATGTAATTGATGTATAATTTTAGGGTCATTTGATGATATTATGTGTGCGACATTTAAGTTGACTCTTGTAAAGCAAGTTTTTTTTTTTTTGTTTTCGAATCTTATTAATTGGTTGACTAGATTATGTGTAAGATCGACCTTGAATTTATGTTCGACTTTTTGCAGTTTATGATGTTTTCTTGATATGGCATGTTTGAGAAAGTTCTGGTCTTTACAATATATCCCAACTAGAGCTTATATTCACCGTTGTAAAATTGTCTTTTTATCAAATAATTCAAGAGAGTGTAGTAGTAGACAATACGACTACCATAAATTTTCGTGTAAATTTTACTACTTTTATATATATATATATATATATATATATATATATATATATATATATATATATATACA
>MU226035.1:1394593-1419306 GCA_018584345.1 Thuja plicata
CCTTTCTTTTATTCTTTGAGAAAATACAAATTAAATTACTAAATAAATTAACACATCGAAGCCATAGCTTTCAAGATTTCTTCAAAAACACAAATTGGGAGAACTAATGAATAATAAGATCACAAAATTCGGGGCCTTTCTCTTATCTCTTAGTAAAATTGGAAATTTTGTAATGAAATCATTTTCCCTAAAAAATAAAAGCTACAATGCAAGTTAGATATCTTTTATCTAAAATTAGGTTCACTGATAATATTTTTCTAAACTCAACAAGTTTGTAGACCCAAAAATCTTTAACAAAATCAATACTATAAAATTATAGTGCACGTTAAACCAAATGTGAAAGACTTTCTCTCCTTCCTACCATAATGGCGTCATGGAGCATTGGGGGCTCTAGCCATATCCCTGAGCAAGAAAACTATAATTGACCCATATCGGATTAATGGGGTCTTCTCAAATGTTTGAAAATTACCAAAGGTAACATGATATCCAACTTCCCACATGACCACTCATAATATTCACATAAATGTAAAATATTCCACTCACTAAATATTACATATTATATTTTGTTTCTATCAAACTATAGATGAACCTTCCCACTCTATCTCAATCTTCCTATACATATACAAGAAGGGTAAAGAGAGTAGGGAAGACTTATCTATCTAAATTTATGCATCATTGGCCTCCATCTCCACATGAAAGAATCCTTCCTTCTCTCAAATATGTTCCTTTCCAAATCCTTAAAGAGTTATCAAAATAGAGAAGTGGGTAACACCCAATCCTTTCTCTTTGCAACACTAAATAGGAAGCTTCAACTTCAATTCTCGTATGGGGAAGGTGACAATTGTCACCCTCCCTTTCCATTCTCTATAAGAGTATTTTCCTCATTTAAGAGGAGACAAACATTAGGACATCTCATCCCCCATCCCATCCCCCATCTAACCCCACCAATCCTCCAAACTCGTCACTCTATTAATGAGGACTTTTGGAAGGTTAAATCAAGTCTTGGGGATTTTATTAGGCAACCAATTGGCTCCCACCTCAAGTGTACAGACCCTGTGATCTATTCATAATTTAAATAATAAATTTAACTTAAAAACTCTTATTGAGGACCCACAATAATAAATATCATATAAACCCATCTATATCAAATAATAAAACCTTATTTTCTTATAAGTAAAAAATATGTGCATAGTTATACCTTCTCATAGAAGAAACAAATTTGGGATAGGTATTCATCCCATAGACCTCTTTACTTTCTTGCACATAGACAAAACATTCACAAGCATAACTAGAGCATAAAAACAATTCATATTATCTTTTGTTATCTTGCCCATCAAGTTTATTAGGCAATACTGAGATTGTTACCATAAAATAATCTCATATATTATTCTCCAATCTATCTAATCATCTATTGGGGAGACATATAACAATTTGAGGTTGTAATAGCTATATTAGAGAGAGGGTCTTACACAATCCTAGATCCAAATTATATCAATATTCTATATGTGTATATACAATCAATAGTTCATAATTATCATTAAAACATATGGGAAAATTAGACATTAAATCTATCATAATCAAAAAAGATGTGTATGTATGTAAATATAAGAGGAGAACCAATTAAATAGTCTCACCACCACTATATTGTCATTTTAATCTAATTACTACCATGTATACTCAATAATTATGGCTGCATTAGAAATTAATTATGTGGGGTATGACATCCCCCTTGCCTTGAATTATACTTCCTCCTGGAAGTCACCCAAATTTAGGGACATAATTTTCATCATGAGATCTTACTTGAATCGTTGAATATTTTAAACTTTTTTCTTATTGATGAGAAAATTAAATTAGAATTGCATGTACATAGAAAAATCTATCAAAAATATATACTCATTTGCCTTAATCTTGTTAAATATATAACTTGAACCACGATGCATTTTAAAGATATACTTTCCTTGATTTAAGTACTTTAATTATTTAGGAATAGAACCACATATAGTGGAAAAAAATATTTTTAACATCACTAATGCATCTTATGTTTGCATCATTCACATAATTCTTAAATTTGCAAAGTAACCATGCATAGTAATATCATCCAAAATATCAATGGTTGAAATAAAGTCACATGAGAGTATACTGATACATGACACATACACGACTTCTTTTTTGTACAAAACATAATTCAATTGTACCCTAAACATCACTCATTATATTTTTAAATCTAACATTCCAATTTTATGGTGTATTGATTCATGATTAAACTGTATAATATGTCTCAGTTTTGTTGTCATTATTTATAGTAATTCTAGCTTATATTATTGATAACTTTACAATTTTTATGCAATAATTTAATACAACATTATACAAGGGTTTTTTACAATACTCTAACAAAACACAAGACACACAAAGGCTTACGAGGATGGTCATCCATAATATTGATGGCATAGGGAAGTATGGCGTCCCGGGGACCTTTTCTAAGAATCCTCCCATATCTTTCTTGGTGTCTTCCCTTTGTTTGTGTCAAGGGGTTAGTCCCCAAAGGTAGGTACAAAATAATCACACACATGATCTAGGGGGAATGTATTATTACCATCACATACCGGTCTTATTTGTACCCCCATCCTCGTAATTCAAGTAAATTCCCTAGTGTATCTTCTCCCCCATACGACTTGCCAGGAACCCCTCCCGGGTATGGTAGTTTACAATAGTCACATTAAAAACATATTTTGCCAACAATTTTCAATAGTAAAGGGCCTCATTAAGTAATCATGAAAAAAGATAAATTTTTTTAAAGAACAATTCAATAAAGTAAAATTCAAGAGTGGACACATTAATAAAACCTTAATTTAAGACAAGTAAACAAAAAATGTCCTTCAGGCATATATGACCATCAAAGATAAATATTCCAACATAAAAAAAATAAAAAAATGTATTTTTGGAAATATCAAAGAAATTAAAATGAATGACCAACAAAAGAAATTAGATCAACAATCCACATGTTATCAACAATTGCACATTACCAACACTATGTGGCTTTATTAAGGCCACACAGAAGGAGGAGGGGAATGTTGGTTATCTAACCACATAAATATAGA
This sequence comes from Thuja plicata, assembly GCA_018584345.1. Taxonomy (NCBI): domain Eukaryota; kingdom Viridiplantae; phylum Streptophyta; class Pinopsida; order Cupressales; family Cupressaceae; genus Thuja; species Thuja plicata. The sequence continues at coordinate 1,397,692 of MU226035.1, forward strand.
TAATGGTGGATCTCCATCCACTAAATCAGAATGGTCGTTCTTTAACCACATAATCATATTAGCATGTCGTATGAAGGTGGTCTCTACCACATAAAATATAACCAACATTGGTCCCACATAACTTGGGACATGATCAATAATGAATCTATAATGACATGTATCTCAAAAGCTAATATATATGTCATAATACCCAATTATCACTATCATAGTAGGAACCATCCTCAATCGATTGGTAAATATATCAAGGATTAGGTTTGCACTATGAGCTAACAAGCACAGTTCTACATGTGGGGGAGTCTATAGGAACTAATATCCCTCAAAGTCTCACACAAATAATGTTGTAAGATTTCAATGGAGAATCTCTATCACTCAACCCCTATTCACATGGTGTGTGTGTGTCTCATATGGAATAAAAGAATTTCCATGGAGGATTTCCAAGACAACATCATGGTGTGCATCTTGTATGATAGAAATGAATTTCCATAGAGCACTACCAACACAACACTATACAAGACTCCAAAATAATACATGAACCAACACATTCATACAGAATATTCTCCCGAACAATGTTCCTTGATGTATCACATATGAAATCCATCTCACCCTTACCCAACCTAAGTGGAAAAATGTCACCAACCCGAGACACATCACATTTAGTGGCTTACTTAACATGTCACTACACTTTTTTTTTCCACAATATCGACAAGAACTTCCACCCACAAATTTACTTAGTACAATAATTTTTCATAGGTTATACTATTAGTTTACTGAGAGGGGGGTGAATCAGAAAACTATGATACTTTAACTTCAAAACTTAACTCTGATTCAACTCAGTAAAAAAATTTAGGAGAAAGAGTTCACGAAATAACTTCACTAAATCAATAAAAAACATAAGTAAATAGTAATATTATGCACATTAAAAATTCAACACACATAACACCAGATTTAATGAGGAAATCAAATTTTGGAAAACCCTCTGTGGGAATTCTCACCCACAAATGAAAATAGTCTTCTGTAGTATGCTCGGTTAAAATCCAATCCTATTAAAGATTACAATGCACATTGTTAATTGTGACCTTTTTAGGGGATTTACCTCAGATTTGTTAAGATCTTCACCCTGTTAGGAGTGGCATGGTTAAATGGCTTTGAACACTCTTTTAGAATGTCAACTTTCACAAGGATTTTACAATAAGACTATTAAGTCCACTCACTTAAGAGATTTCTCTTTTATAAATGTAAATAAGAAACAATATATAATTTGATCTGCTAAACTATAACTACCTCTTTCTTGATATGATCCCTTATGCACTCTCTGACTACTGGCATCAATAATTCATCAATCTCTGCTCTGGACTCAGATTTTCACTTCTTTTCTCTTAACTGCATCACTCCGTAGCACATCCAAACTTAAAATTTCCAACCCTTCTATTATTCAAATTTATCCATTATATAGAGTCTATTTTTGCCTTTAAATCTCCTTGATTAGGTTTTTCTTCAATTACTCTCAGTCGTTAGATCAACTTTGTGAACTGATTCAATGACTTTAAAACTTGGTGAACTGCTTCAACATCTTCTTGGAACTTGCACTTTTCTTGGAAGTAAAACCATCATTTTTTTCGCTTAATTTGTACCATAGATCTTCACTTTGAATTCCCTTAATGTAGATATCTCTAACTAATTTTTCTTTATCCTTGGAATCTTCCAAATCACTGTAGCTTTGCATTAAACTTTGATCTTATATTTGTTTATAACAACTGTCCCACTCGGTAAATAAATTTCATGTATACTCAGTAACATAAACTCTCAGGTCGGTAAGTAACATGCACTACTTAGTGCCTTGTCTTTCTCGGTATCTTTACTGACTAACACAACCCTTTACCGAAAGACTTATTTCTTCCTAGTAACTTAACTATTTTAGCTTACCAACTTGATAAAGTAGAAAATAATTATCTCAATATCACCTTATCATTATTTGATCTTTAAATTATCTACCCAATTAAATCCAACTTTGAAATATATGGCATTTTAATATAAACCAGAAATAAATTGCTTGAAATCAATGAAAAAATAACAAGTGATCTAATGTATCTACAATCATGCATACCTCTTATCTCGGTCTTCATCATCATCACCATCAGTTGAGTAACAATCTCCCTCTTTGGCATTGATCTCAACAATGTCAATTGATGATGGCATACTCTAACATCTTTGTTCTATCTTTTCTCCCTCTAATTTATTTGTTCTTTTTCTCCTTCTGTGATCATCATCATTCTTCATTTATCATTTCTCTCATCAATAAATCTCCCTTTAACATCTTTCACTCATTCTCCCTCAATCTTTATTTTCATTAATTACTTACTCATTCTCCCTGTTTGACAACAATGCCAAAGATACATACTCCTGAAAAACTTGTTCAGGCAGCGGATCATACATTTCATGTACTGATATCTCATTTCATAAAGAATTACTTTTCAAACAACTTCAGGCATCACCTAGAGTGTGAACACTAGCATAAACTCACAAAATATATATTCTAATGAATTTTAGAATTGATGCCGCATGAATATTGCTCTAGTGAATATTGGATAGGGGTAGGACCCCTAATTTACCTCTAAGATACACAAAATCATCATTCGGTACTGGTTTGATGAATATATCTGCTAACTACTCCTTTGAATTCACATACTCCAATATCACTTGTTTGTCTTGAACTTTTTCTCTCAAGTAATGATACTTGATAGAAATGTGCTTGGTCTTAGAATGCATCACCTAATTCTTTGATATGTTTATAGCACTTGTGTTATCACAAATAATAGTAACTAGATCGGTAATCTCATCTTACATACCTTCAATTAGTTGTTTGATGCATAAAATGTTTGCAGAATTCATAGCTACAACAACATATTTAGCCTTGGTAGTAGACTGTGATATACAACTCTATTTCTTACTCAGCCATGTAACTAATCTTTCTCCTAAAAAGAACGCTCCTCCACTTGCACTTTTTCTATCATCAGTGTTTCCATCCCAATCAGCATCAATGTACTATTTCTAATAAAAACCTCCTCCTTTCTTGTATAGTAGACCAAAGTCTTCAGTACCAGTGAGATATCTAAATATTATTTTAACTGCAAACATGTGTGATTCCTTTGGATCGGCATAAAATATTGCAACAATACCAATTGCATGAGCTATATCAAGTCTTCAATGTACAACATATTGTAGCTTACCAATTATTGATTGATAGAGTGAATCATTCACTTCATTTGACTTATCTTATTTTTGATAACTTGCAACTAGTAACCATCGGTGTACCAATAGGTCTTGAGTATTCCATACTAAATGTCTTTAGGATATCCTTGATGTACTTTACTTTTATGATGTAGATCCTATCCTTGACTTGTTGAATCTATAGTCCAAGAAAGAATTTAATCTCTCCTATCATGGAAATTTGAAATTCCTTTCTCATCTCTTCAGCAAAAGATCTGCAAATGTGTTATTGCCTCCAAAAATAGTATCATCAACACATATTTTGGCAATAAAAAATGTTATTATTACTATCACATTTTAGATACAGATTATTGTTATCACTTGTTCTTTGAAATCCAATCTTGATTAAATATGAATATAACCTTTCATACCATGATCGGGGTGATTTCTTCAAACCATACAGTGCCTTGTGTAGTTTGCATACCATGTCCTTGTTAGTATTCTCAACAAATCCTTCAGGTTGTTCAATATAAACTTCTTCTTCAAGAATACCATTAAGAAATGCAGACTTAACATCCATTTGATAAACTTTAAATCCTCTATAAGATACATATGCTAGTATAATTCTAACTCCTTCTAATCTAGAAACATGTGCAAAGGTCTCACCATAATAAATACCTTCTTCTTGTGCATACCCCTTGAAAACTAATCTTGCTTTGTTTCTAAAAATCCACTGTGTACTAATAACATTCTTATCTTTTGGGTTCAGTACCAAAATTGATGTCTTATTCTTTTCAATCCAATATATCTCTTCTTTCAAAGCTTTAATGCAATCTTCATTCTCCAATACATCATTTAATTTCCTTGCCTCAAATTCTAAAATTAAACATTTATTATCTCTTACCTTGCTTCTTGTCATAACTTGAGCATTCTTGTCTCCAATAATTTTTCTTGGTGAGTAGTGTCTTCTTACATACTTTGCCACAATAGGCTTAGTAGGTTGTGGAAATTTATAATTTCCATCATTCGGTGGTAGTTCTCTTTATTCAGCTTCCTCCTTAGTTTTTGATTTAGGTAATGTCTCAGTAATATCATGTTTAACATATACACATCTCTAGTAGTCCTTGGGTTCCTTCTTGCTATCTTCATCATTCTTTTTTGCAAATTCATCAATCCTTACATTTTCACTTTCCACAATTTTGTTAGTGGAATTTTTCAAACATTTGATCCTTTGTCTTTGTAGAATATCCTAAGAATATTCCTTCATCTTCTTTAGAGTCAAACTTACCATCTCTAGCATCTTTTAGAATATAACATCTTCTTCCAAATACTTTGAAATAACTTACATTCGGTTTATGATCATACCAAATCTCATATGGAGTCTTGTTTGTACCTTTCTTCATTTATACTTGATTAAGTGTATAAGCAGTAGTGTTGACTGCTTCTCGCCAATATGTTTGAGAAATACCCTTCTCAATCATCAGGGTTTTTTCCCAATAAACTATGGATCTGTTCCTTCTTTCTTCTATACCATTTTGTTGTGGTATACTTAGTGCAGACATTTGTCTCTTTATTCCATGTTTATTGTAGAAGAGTGTTAACTCATTAGAAGTAAACTCTCCTCCTCTATCAGATCTCTGGCATTTCAATTTTATTCCAGTCTCCTTTTCAACTCTTGCCTTATACCATTTAAATATTTGATAAGCTACAAATTTTTTTCTTTCAAAAACATGACAAACATCATTCTTGAATAATAATAAAAAACAAAATGAAATATCTATCACCATAATAGCTTTGTGTTCTCATAGGTCTACATAGGTCAGTGTGCATTAAGTCCAAAATTCCTTGTGTAATTTAAGACTTCCTTTTAAAACTTGACTTTGTCATCTTGCCAACTTGACATTCTTTGCACATGACATTTTCAAGTTTTCCCAATATCCGTAGACCTCTAAATCTATTCTTCTTTCTCACTTTAATTAAGTTGTCAAAATTCACATGACATAATACCTTGTGCCATAACCATACATTCTCAACTTTAGAAAATAAAAAATTATTTTTAGAAGTATCAAGATGAAATAAATTACCTTTAGATTGGTCTCTAATGGCAATGAGTCCTCCAATCTGATAAAAAACTTTTACCTTTCCACTATAAAATTCTAGTCGGTGTCCTGTGTTATTCAATTGTGCCACACTCAATAGATTATACTTTAGTCCCTCGACCCAATAGACATCATTACATAGATAGTATTATTCAACATAATTATAGAACCTTTACTTTTCATAGGATATGGAGCATCATTTCCAAATCTAACATACCCTCCATTATGTTTTTCCATAGTAATGAAATTAAGTGTGTCACTAGTCATATGGTGTGAACAACCACTTGTTGGAAATATGTTGAGTCAATGTGATTGAGAGGGGGGGGGGGGGGGGAATCAGGAACCAATAAAACTTAATCCTTTTAATCTAATATTAGAGTATCTTATCTGATTGCAAGCATGAAATGAAAAACAATAAAACATCCACAATATTTGGTTACCCAGAAACCTTCCAAATAGAAATTAAAACTGGGGTGGGGATGGTAACCAAAATATTTATTATTGCAGTATAAATTTCGCCTACTAAAGCTTACAATTGACCACTTCTGATGGCCTTCCCTATTAGGAGCAATAACAATTGTTAGGTCCACCTTATGAAAGGATTTGATACAATACAATCAAGTAATGCAACCCTGTTGGAGATTTATAAAGGACTATTAGGTCCACCTTGTTAGAGGATTTTGCTGATGCACCTGTTAGGATGAACCAGTAGATGATCTTCAATGCAACTCTGATTTGATGAATAAGATCCAATGATATAAACTAATCACTTGACTATGATGGATGAGTCTATGTTGTTCCTTATGCTGATGTAGCCTCTTAAACAACTTGCTTCTTCATATTTTCATATATTCTCTTACACGTCTATTTTGACTCATTTTTGATAGACAAGATACTTTATATTTATACCATATCCAAACCAAAAGAAACTATAAATCAGTTTCCATAAGATAAATAAATATTTAACAATATAAGCTAAGTCTGCCCAAAACTGTCACTTGGGTCAAGTAATCCATTCTGGCAATACATTGGCACTTAAACATTATACTATCACTTAGGAAACATACTAATCTCTTTCACTTGGGATACTCTATGTACTTGGGCTACTCTAATCACTCGGGCAATACTGATTACCACAATCTGCTCAGTCAACACTTCCACTACTCATGTTAGATAGTAACTGCTCAAGTTACACTATTGGCTCGGTCAACACTGTGATGAATAAGTGTTTTGGCACTAATTGACAATATGTCTTTCCATAAATTCATCACCACTATCTATAATCAAGGTATCATTCTTTCTTACATGTGAGATTAGGGCTTTTTCTTCTTTACACTTTTCCTTATCAGAATCATCCACCTTGATAGAAACATAAACAACTTATTCTCTCTTATCATCATCTGTATCATCATTGGTTAGTCCTTCATTAGAAATATGACATGAATTCTTACCTTTATTCTTGAAATCTTAGAATCTCCTAAATTTGTTCTCCTTTTTTATATTGTCTTAGTTGTCTTTCTTCTCATCATTGTCAATGTCAGGACATCTAGATGCAATGTGACCAATATTTTTATAGTTAAAACATTTCAAAGGTAGCTTACCTTGGTACTTTCCTTTACCTCTATGTAGTATTCTAGCTAGTAGAGATTTAAACTCTTTTTCATTTGCTTCATCTTCAACATATAGTTCTTCTAAATCAATCTTGCAACTATAAAACCTTTCACTTGCACTACTTGCATAACCATCACTAGGTCTAAATTCTCTAGAATTTCCAATTTTCGAAGAGGACTTGAATGCAGACTCAATCCTAGCAGTGGCAGGTAAAATATTGCTAAAATCATTTATCTCAAAAGAAATCAACCTACCAATATTAGCATCTAGTGAAACAAACATCTTAGGAATGGATCTAAGTTATTGTATTGCAGATACTCAGATGGTATACATAGGTAACAATGTCCTCAACAATTTGACTAATATGTCTTCTTCTTCATTATGTCCTCCAACACCTCTGAGAACACTCACAATTTCCTTTAATATAGTACTCTATAGTACAATAGTTTCACCTTCTTTCATTCTCATAGAATCAAATTTGTCTCTGAATCTTTCAGCTTTAGCCTTCTGACCATTTTGGTCTCCACCATATACCAATGCAATCTTATCCAACATATGTTTTTTTGTATCATATTCTTTAAGGTCATTGAACTCCTGGTCGGTGAGAGAAGATGATATCTCAATCATGACTTGTGTAAGATCTTGCCTTTCTCTTATTTTCTCAAATATCATAGGACCAAGTGGTGGTGGTGAATACTCATTATCTAGATAGTATATTGCGTACTCTCCAATTCCAGATAAGCTCAACCTCATCCTATTTTTCCATGTAGATAAGTTATCCCTATTAAACTTTGGTGCCTCCCTCTTATACATCTTCAGATATTTCATTCAAGTCATTTAAACTTATCTCTTAGATTACTTAGCTCAGATACCAATTGTTGGTTTAATGAGGGGGGGGGGTGAATTAGAAAACTATGATACTTTAAAATTTAAAACTTAAATTTGATTCAACTCGGTAAAACAAACTACAGAAGCAACCAAATCACCAAATAAATTCACTAACTCAATCATCAACTTAAACATTCAACACCTCTGCCAACACCTCTGATAGCACTCACAATTTTCTTTAATATAGTACTGTATAGTGAAATAGTTTCACCTTCTTTCATTCTCATAGAATCAAATTTGCCTCTCAATCTTTCAACTTTAGCCTTCTGACCATGCTAGTCTACACCATATACTAGTGCAGTTTTATCCAACATAAGTTTTGTTGTATCACATCCTTTAAGGTCATTAAACACTAGTTTTTTTCTTCGCCCTGCAACTTTTCCACCCAAACATCCTTTTGAATTCCTGTCATGGTGGAAATTGCTGGTGGGGAACCTCCCCCCCATCCCAGAGATCCTATTCCTGACCTGATCTCTATTCTGGGACAAGTACTTTGGATTCCCTGCCACCCCCTACTCACAAGGATGACTAGAAAGGTGTGTTGGTTGGGACCCCAGTGAAATCAGACTCCACCTTAATGCTCACTACCTTAATGGAGGAAGGCACAAAGATCACTCTCCTTGACTATGTAGTGGGAAAAATATGGCAGAACTTAATCAAGCTCTAGTTGGACATTTTTTCAACTTCCATCCCTCCATTGATATGGTTTGAAAATGTGTGGGAAACAATTGGAAGCTAAAAGGGAGTGCTGTAGTTTCAGCCATGCTTGGGGGACTCTTTCTCTTCTGTTTCATGGCTGTGGAGGACTTGTCTTTTGTCCTCTCTAGATCGTGGCTTTATGGAAAAAATCCCTTCACCTTGGCTAAGTGGAATTCGAGCTTTAACCCTTCTGGGGACCTCAGGAGGATGGTGCATGTCTGGGTCCACCTCCTAGGGCTGCCACTCAATTTTTGGGATGAAAAAGTATTTAGATGGATTGGTAACTCATTTGGGCACTACATCTCGAAAGATCTGGTAACCCTCTCTAAGTCCTGTTTGGTTTTTGCTCACTTCCATTTGAATGTGTCTATCAATAAGACTCTCCCCAACTTTGCGGTCTTTAAATCTAAGATGGGTAAATGGACACAAGATATAGTCTATGAGAATGATACCCTTTTCTTTGAATGCTGCAACTTAGAGGGCCACACAAGGAAGGATTGTAAGGTAGCTAGATGGCCTGAACTTAGGTTAAAGAAAACTATTCCTGAGACAAGGGCTTCTGAGGTTACTATCCACTCATCCTCAAGACCTATCACATCATCCCCAATGGTGGACTCCCCCAACTCGAAGGCTATGGGGGTGCGTTTGGTACAGGGTTGTGATTCCACAATTGGGTCAATTGCTGACCTGTTTGGTCTGGAAGAAGGTGAAATACCCGTGGGTAACGTGCAGGGGAATGTTGAGGAAAATCAGGTTACAAAAAAGGAGATTGAGAAATGTATCACCCATGTCCCTATTTCCCCACAGATGGAACAAAGAAACTCTGACACCATCAACCCAAGTTTGAAGAATTTACAAAGTTCCATCCTAGGTTCGACACTTATGCAGACGAAACTTAATGTTTCTGCACTTGCAACAAACACATTTGGAGGCCCCCCATCTCCTCCTATGTTGGAATTTTTACTCAACCCCATGGCCTATGGTTCCCTGGTGATTCTAGGATGCTCCACACCCTTGGGGACCATGAAGACCGAGGATCAGGAATGGAAAACTCAATAAAAGAAGACAGCCAAAAAAAAATTGATGTGAGGGTGGACACCAAACCGGGGTGACCGAAAGACATAGCTAGAAGGAAAAGGAGCATGACAAAGGAGATTGCTACAGGAAGGAAAAAAACCATGGATCTCAACCAAAAATGTAAGAAATTATTGTTTTATCTTGGAATAATAGGGGGCTCAATAACCCTCAGAAACAACTTGTTGTAAAGTAGTACATTTTTTATTATAAGGTTGACATTCTTTCAATTCAAGACGTTAAAATGTCTTATGATAATTTTGAGGAGTTGGTGGGAAGGCTATGTCCTGGGGCCAATTTTCTCTACTCTGAGGCTCAACTAGGAGATTTGGGAGGTATAGCCACCCTCTGGAACCCGTCCAAGGTCAGGGGTGATGCTCACAATTTTTCCCACCACCACCTGGCAGTGGCCTTCACCTCCCCGAAGGAGACATGGGTTTGTTTTAACATTTATGCTCCTAATACCCAGCAAGGGAGAAAGGGGGTTTGGGAAGATCTAAAGTTATCTTTCTCAAGTCTCCAAGATTATAGGCTCATAGTGGTGGGAGATTTTAACTCTCCTTTGTATCCTTCTGAGAAGTGCGGAGGCAATTTGGACTACACTGATAGTATGGGAGACCTGGCTAGCTTTGTTGGTGATAGTGGTCTTTATGATGTTTAGCTAAGAGGTAACCCCTTCACTTGGACAAACAAGAGGAAAGGGAGTCATCTCATACAAGTCTACCTGGATCCTATATTCCTATCTTCCACCTGGGATTTGGGGGCAACCTCCTCTTTGGTTGTGCTCCCTAGGATGACATCGGATCATAACCCCCTTCTTCTTAAATGGGTGGATGTTCGATACCAGTACCATGCACCCTTCAGATATGAGATTATATTGGCCTCACACCCAGGCTTACATGAGAAGATCCAACAATGGTGGTCCACATTGATCAAAGGCTCGACCATGTTTAGGGTAGCTTCCAAGCTTGAGCTTATTAGGGGAGCGGTTAAAGGTTCGATAAAATTCACCTTTGGAGACATCTTCCACACTAAGAAGGTGTTAACTTATAAACTTGATGTTGTCCAAAGGAAAATGGTAGGTGGTGATCTTTCGGGTGATGAGAACATGGAGGAAGAAAATACTAGGAGATGTTGGAAGGATACATTGGCCAATGAAGAAGTTTTTTGGAAACAAAGATCTCGGGTCTTATGGCTGAAGGAGGGGGATCGTAACACTTATTTTCTTCATCAATTGGCTTGCAAGCACAAAATAAAGAATTCCATTACCACTCTTAGGAACTCAAGGGGGAAGGAAATCTCTGACCCTATTCTACCAGGAGGTTTAGCTACTGATTATTTCTCCAGAGCTTTCACCAATATATATTCTAGGGACTCTGTTAGCCTCCGGGACCATCTCATTGCTCAACTCACTAGGGCTATCATGATAGATGACAATAACATGCTCATGTCAATGGTCACTAATGGGGAGGTTCAAAGGGTGGTCTTCCTCATGGGATACTACAAAGCCCCTGGTCTGGATGGGTTTCCCCCTGCCTTCTTCCAAGAATTTTGAGATATTGTTGGTTATGATGTCATTCATGCTGGTCGGGACTTCATTAGATATAAAAAAACTCCTTAAGCAACTTAATGACACCTATATTGTGTTAGTCCCAAATTGTGAGGATCCCAAAATCATGGACTTTAGACCTATTAGCCTTTGCAATACTTTATATAAATTCTTCTCTAAAATTATGGTTAATCACATCAAACCTCTACTCGACAAAATTATTAGCCCCAATCATAAGGGATTTATCCCCGGTCGCAAAGCTATGGATGCTTCCATCACTACTTAAGAAATTCTTCACTCCATTGACCATAGCATGGTTTCTAGGATGGCCCTCAAGCTAGATGTTTCTAAAGGATATGATAAATTCAATTGGACTTTCCTCTACAAAGTCCTGTCTCTTTTTGGTTTCTTGGAGTAATTTATCAACCTCATAAGATTTGCTTGGAGACTGTGAGATTTTCAGTGTTATTTAATGGTAAAACTGGTGCTAAATTTCACACGAAAAAAGGCCTTTGCCAAGGGGATCGCTTGTCTCCCTACCTCTTTATCCTCCATGCAGAGGTCCTTGGCTGTAACATGATGGAGATGGCCCATTCCAGAGCAATTATGGGGGATCAAGCCGACCACTACTCTTCAACCTGTGATCCTGCAATAATTCATTGATGACACCTTCTTCTTTGAGGCCTCCTTGGTTAGGGAAGCTGAAATGTGGAAGCAACTGCTAGACAATTATGGTACCGCTTCAGGACAACATATCACCTATCACAAAAGCTGAATGTTCTTCTTCAACACTGAGGACCTGGTTCAGAAATTTGTTTTGAAGATTCTGGGATGCTAGGCTGACAAGCTTCTTGCTACCTATCTTGGCCTTTTGTTGACTGTCAAAGATGTGAAGAATGAATTCTGGAATTCTATCCTTGAAAGGACCCAAAGAAAACTGGTGGGCTGGAAAGGTAAATTCCTTAGTAATGCTGGTAAGCTACAACTCCTTGCTACTTCCCTGCAAGGCATTCTAGTTTATTTTTTTGTCTATATTTAAAATCTTTGGTTACATGGCTGACAAGCTTGAAAAAATTCAACATACCTTCCTTTGGACGGGGTATGAGGAAAAGAAATGCCTCCCATTGGTCTCTTGGGATACATTTTGTCTCCCCAAAGCCCTAGGGGGCCTGGGTTTGAGGAAAATTTGCAACCTTAATAGAGACCTGCTATCCAAAATGGCTTGGACCAGTGGTGCGGGGAACTTCTGATTAGTGTAAAATTGTGGAAGCTAAGTATCTGGATGGGGGACACTACTGTAAACACTTCATGGTACAGGGCCACCCTAGGGGCTCCAAAATTTGGAACAGTTTCCTCAAATGCAAAAGTATATTGGAAAAGGGGACCATCTGGTTGTTGGGTAATGGTAAGGAGATCAGATTCTGGGATGACCCCTAGATTCCAGACACCATCCTTGGAAACTCTCATTTCTCTCAGCCGAGGAACAATTTGACCCTTGGTGTTGGTTCACTAGTCTCAAAATTTATCTCTAATGGTAAGAGGATTTACCTCCTCCCTTGGGTATGTGTAGGATCATGGTATGCCAAAAAGTGGCGATGTGAAAAGAAGTCCTGGCTGGTAGACTGATTGAAAAACAACTATAAATTTCAAAAAGTATAACATTTTTTTAAATATCCAACACGTTTCACATTCTATGCTTCACCTACCACAATAAAAAAAGAAACAAAACTCAATTTGATGAAGTTTCGACTAATTTAAGGTGGTCAGACACACAAGCTTTTATATTTTGGCAAAGTTTTAGAAGAAAAATCACAATTAATTATTTACATGGAAAAAAATTACAAAAAAATATGTGTCACATCCGGATATGAGTCTACTACTTATATCTATAATCTTGTAAAAAAATATTATCGTTTGATTGCACGTTTAAGGTGGTCAGACATACACCCACTTCTTATCTTTTTTATCCTGGTTGATAGACTGACTGAAAAATAAATATAAAATTCAAATGGTATAACATTTTTGAAATAAAAAACTTGAGTCGCATTCTATGATTTACCTACTACAATAAAAAAAAATTACAAATTTTCAATTTGATGAAGTTTAGACTAAGTTAAGGTGGTCAGACACCAGATTTTGTATATTCTGGGAAAGTTGTAGTAGAAAAATCATAATTAATTATTTACTTGGAAAAAAAATTACAAAAAAAATATGTGTCACATCCGGACATGAGTCTACTACTTATATATATATAATCTTATAAAAAATTATTATCATTTGATTATGTTTAAGGTAGTCAGACATACACCTACTTCTTATCTTTTTCCTAAAATTTTCATACTAGTGCATTGAAATTTGAAATTTTTACCAATTAGAATAATGTTTTTTTCAAAAAAGGGCTAGTATCTTAGAAACTATGTTCAATTTTATATAGATCATCTTGTTACATATTTTTGATATAAGATTGATAACTTGTTCAAATTTTTATGTGAACTTGCCTAACCCTGATTTTGTAAATTTTCATTGCCACTTAAGGACCTGTTTGGCATACCATGATCCTGCACATACCCCCTTATCTTCAAGATAGAGCAGACCTAACCATCCTTGCAACTAAACTCAGAGAATTTTTGCTTTCAGTCTGCATCCCTATCATAGACCATCCTGATAGATTGCTTTGGAGACACTCAACATGGTGGGTTCTCTGTCAGATCGGCCTATGGTCTTCTTATCAATTACAATGCTGGCATTTCTTTTTGGAGGAAGGTTTTCCAGCCACAATTAATCCCTTAAGTTAACTTTTTCTGGTAGACAATACTCCATGGGAAAATCCTCACCCTTGATAATCTTATCAAAAGAGGGTTTAGCCTTGCTAACAGATGCTACCTGTGTAGAAAAGCTAAGGAAATCTCTAACCATATCATGCTTCACTATGAGTTTGCTATTGGGATCTGGCGGGAGATCCTCTATAGACTCAACCTCCTGTGGGCTTCAAAGCACAACATCCAGGATATTCTTCTTGAATGGAACTCACCTTCACAACACCCACTAATAAAAATCTTATGGACCCAAATTCCCCCTATATTCTGCTGGGTAATTTGGAAGGAAGGAAATAACCAGATATTCAGAGATACTAAACTCACTACGAAGGATGTTTTCTATCTCGGGTATAAACTCTTACAGGAAAATATTCTGGTGGGAAGATGGAAAAGCCCTAATTTCCCTCCTACTGACTTTGATTGGAAGATTGCTAAGGATTGGGGATTGGGCAAGGGGTTTTCCAGATTTGACAACACTAAACTAAGAGCCAGAAAGGTGACTATTTGGGACCCCCCTCAGGCCTACTAGCACAGACTTAATTTTGATGGGTCTGCCCAGGGCGGGCTTCAAGCGGGAGGGGGAATTATACAAGATCACTTGGGGAGAATGGTGGCCGCTTATGTTGGTCCCCTCATTGACCACTCGGTTAACGAGGCAGAAGATATGGCAGTCTTATAGTGACTAAATTTCTCTCTTAACTTGTGTTTCACTAGGATTGAGGTTGAGGGGGATTCCAAGGTTATTATTGAGGTTGTTGGTGGTTTCTCTCAGCTAGTGGAGAGTTGGGTCGCTTTAGTGAGACCACCATAAAAAAATTTTATAGGGAAGGAAATCAAGTAGCTGATTCCATGGTGGTTGTTGGTTTGTAGATGGATGGCTTACGATGTTGGTGTGCTGCTACTTAGCTCCCCAAAAATACTCAGGACCTGCTTATACAGGAAATGAGTGGTGCCAACAATAAAAACCCAAATGTTTAAAAATCAAATACTTATTCGGGCGCTAAAAGGCAGACCCCAAAGCGATATCCATTCTATATTGGTTGTTTGTCACATTTGGAAATGCCACGTGCCCTCTGAATGTAGGTTCCTCAATTCTTTTTGGCGGTGGATGTGGCCTGCTTGCATCACTCCCTCCATAAAGTGCCATTATGTCTTTAAGTGGCATCAGCTACATTTGCAATTTAAGGAGATTAATAAAAGATACGACAAAGATTGCTTTGATGGTGATTATGGGTTATAGCATCACTCCCATGTGTTAACCTTGATGGTGTCCTTGGTGGTGTTTTTTGAGCCTAAGGGAAATTATTATTGCATTTTTCATATGTGAAATGACAGATGTTTAAGGCCAATTTATTACCTTATTTTTTCCATTTCACACAACTACTCTACTTTGTTTTCATGCTCTGGTTTATGGTGGTATTGTGTTTTGAATAGTTTCTACTCTTGCTGGGCATGGAATTCTTGGGTGTGGGTTGTGTCTAAAAACTCTGCTAATATGGGTGGGGATCATCATAGGATTGAACAAGAAAAGATTGAGGAGGAGTTCTCCTCGGACCTGATGGTGATGTATTTCTGTAAGGAGGGATTCTGCCCTTCATGAAATGCTTGGTTGGGCATGATGAAATGATATCTTGAGAGTTTGCCAAAAGCTGGAATGAGAGAAGGGTCGCCATAAATGGTATCACCTTTGCAATCAATGAGGAGTTTATTGGTAAAGCCACTTGTATGGCCACCATGGGTAGGAAGTGGAAGAAAACCACCAAAATCCAGGCGAAAATAGAGTTCGACCAATTTTTGCCAAGGTGACAAACTGGTGTCAAAAAATGGCAGTTATAGCACAGCTGACCTTTTAGAGTTCTGGCTGAAGATGTGCAAGTTGGTTATGAAGTATTTCACCCTGAAGGGCCATTTCAGTACGTTCTACAATTACAATCTCCCTTTTATTAACCACCTTAGGCATAAGTTGTTAATTTCCATGCCTTTTTATCTTCTGCATTCCTTGGAAACTACTATGGCTATTGTGAATGAGTCGATCTCTCTAGGTAAGAAACCTATTTACCTCCACCAGCAGCTTATCTTCAGAATTTACCACTTCCACCATGCTCTCTGCCCCCCGGCCATCATGGAAATTACGCAAGTTTCCTAGAAAAATATGTCACCCTCAGTCTCCCTCAACTGGGGCATTCCCTCACCTTTTGGTTCTATTGGAGGCTCAACCGCTACTGCCAGCCATAAATCTTTTGAAACCCACCCTACCCCTACTTCATGTGTGGGCTGCAAGCATGACCTAACCCTTGAATATTATCCCCATCCTTCCAAAAAATGAAAGAAAATTTACATCAACCTAGAGTGCCCCTAAAATATTGACCCCCAACCCACTAGTACCCGCCGGTCCTCTCGGCTTGCCAAGGAGAAGGGGAAATGTGCTATGAAGGAGTTATTTGATAAACAGGATGTCTCAGTTGAATCTCCCAGCAGGGATGATAACTAGACCAATACTGATCATGAAGCGGAAAAGAATACTAACCATGACACTATGGATAAAGTGGGCAAGGAATATTTTACCCCTAACACTATGACAAAAAACCCTAAAAGTGGTGTGGGTACTGGTCTGGTTGGTAAAATCAAGTTCCAGATTGATACTATGGAGAATACAGTGGCTAAATGAAAAGATGACCTAGCCAACACAAATACGAGGCTGGAGGATGTCATAAAATTCTCCCTCAAGGTCATGTACGCCTCTTCCACTACCCTTTGTTTTCTGAATGAGAAGCCCTCTGTTGGGAAGGAGTCTATTGAAGGAAACCGAGAACTCTTCAAGTTTCTCAACGAGGAGTTGGCGGACCTGCTGCCATCAAACCGCTTATGGGATGACAAAGGATCTAGTTGATGGTGAAATGTGGGTTTGGGTACTGTTACACTGTGGTCCCCAAGCCCTATAACTGGGCCAATTTCTTTACTTTTAGTTTTAAGTTTAAGACTTTAATTTTTTTAAATAACCCTGCGTGGCTTCGTATTATTTTTTGGATGATGGACTTTGATTCTTTTTGTATGTAGGAAACCTCTCGCTACTGGTTTAGCTTCTATATTTTTGTTTTTGATAGAGGTAGATGATTAGAATGTACATTGTTATATGTTACCATGTTAGGGAATTTACCTCAGATCTACTAAGATCTTCACCCTGTTAGGAGTGACCTAGTTAAAGGGCTTTGAACACTCTTTTTGAATGTCCCCTTTCACAAGGATTTTATAATAAGACTATTAAGTCCACTCGGTTAAGATATTTCTCTGTTACAAATGTAAATAAGAAACTAAATAGAATTTGATATGTTAAACTACAACTACCTCTTGCTTGATTAGAGCCCTTATGTGCTCTCTGAATACTGGGATCAATACTTCATCAATCTTTTCTCTTGACTCAGATTTTCACTTCTTTTCTCTTTACTGCATCACTTGGTAGCACATCAAAACTTCAACTTGCTAGCCCTTCTATTATTTGAATTCATCCATTATCATAGGGATTTAGTTAAAAATTATCTTAATTGTTTCCATACTTCTCACACTTCCTATAAGGCAAGTTGATCGTTACTTTCAAGCATAATTCCAAATGCTCCTAGTTATATTTATATTTAATCACATCTTATAGAAAGACATAAAAAAAATTGATCTAATATTTCTAAGGTTTGTGTTAATGCTTAGACATCTAGTTGGAGGAATATCCTTAGTAGTACATTAAGACTTAAGCCTTTAATATAACATTCTCAAACCTTATTGAAACTCCCATCCAGAATAAGTGGTGCTCAATTTACAAACTAGAGATAGGCCATGAGGTTCTTGAGAATATTACCCTTATTATTTGTATTCTTTACCCTTAAACAATCTTATGGAGGAATTAATCTTACACAAAGATCAATTTTTTAGGTTGCATATAAAGTATCATGTCATGAATTTTATTTATTTACATCCCCTTCAATCATAAGTCACATTGAGTGATATTCAAGTATTTTGAACCCATGTATTGTCCTAATTATGCAACCTAGGGCTCTAATACCAGTGTAATGCCCTAAATTTACCTTGAAATTTTGGGCATTATAATTAGAATTAATGAGGGATGATTAGAGGGCAAGTGGGAAAGGTAGGAGGATGTGATGGGAGGAGAGAGAATGAGTGGGGAATAAAAAATTATTTTTAATTCCAAGTGGGAGAAAGAGATTAATTAAGTAAATAGTAAAACTTACTTTAAATCAAATGAGGGATTACGATGCAAGTGGATGGGTTAGGAATGTGCAAGTGAATGAGGGGAAATATATATTTTGAATTAATTTAAATTGATAATAGAGGAAAGGGAAATTAAATAAACACATAAATGTATTTATTTACTTAAAGGGGGGTGACACTATGATTTAATTAAATTAATTAATTTACCTAGGAGGATTATAGATGATAGCAGATACTAATTAAATAGATGAATTATCTAATTAGTATGATGAATTTAGAAGAAGATTTATTATGATTTAGTTTGATCAAAGGTTTAATGATCAAATTTTGGTGTCTACACTACTTGAGTGATTTTCTCTCTTCTTTTTTGTATCAAAACTTGAGTCTTGATGGTACAACTTTCACAGGCCATAACTTTTGAACTGTGTACCTGATTTTCTATTATAATCACTTTTTAGAAATTTCTTAAAGTGCTCAACAATTAGGACCACATAATGTTATCCAAAATAAGTTTTGACCCGTTTTGGAACTTGTAAGGCCTTCAAAATTGAGTTCAAAGTTTTTGTACCACCTCGTTAAAAAAAAAATTCAATATTTTCAAAATCAGACATGATCTTGCCACGAAACTTTACCTACATGCCTATATATCCAAAATGAACCTCTAAGGAAGTAATTGGTACAATCTTTGTACAAACGAAAAACATACTAAAAATAGTTAAGTTGCCAAAAATAGTAACCTTTCTCAAAATAGCCCTTATTGAAAAACAAGACAATAGTTTTAGGCGATGCAAGATTGCTCCTACATCGCGCATGCACTTAATTTTACATAGGGACTACATAGGAACACTCCCACTTTCAGTGGTGTTGTCACATTATCACTTTTTTCACCTTAAGTAGAACTTCCACCTATGGTGGACTTGTCACTTTATCATTTTACCACCTTTTTTTTTATAGTGATCCACCTTTACTGGACATATCACATTATCACTTTTCCACCTTAGGTAGATCATAAATTATCACTTTTATGTATTATATCAGAAGATTAAGACACTTGTCATAATCTTATGTCTTCTTATGTATTGCCTTGGCCTATTTATCCAAGGGATCTCCTATTTACTATCAATTGAGTTAATTCAATCTATTTTCATTAATTCTAGTCTATTGAATTGTTGATGGGAATGCAATTTATTCTTATCATATTGATTCTCTCTTGTTATTGTGCTTTCTATTAGGCCTCTAGATCTTGGGCGACTATCTCCATAGCCAAATCTTACTGTTATAATTACTATAATATCAAAATATCCAAATTATAATTACTCCTATTTAAAAAAATAGCACTTGGACATATAGGAGATTCAAGGGATACATTGATATATTAAATGTAAAACTTAAATGTATTCTAACATTGCGTAAGTTGTTATATGATAATTAAAATCTATCTATGTTCTCACATATTGTTGGAGCATGATTATTCATCTCAATGTGAAACAATCCTGTAGAGTTATTAAATATTATTATAATATTTTATACCAAATGGATTTTTATCATTTAAAATTAAATTAATATTTAAATTTAAGTGGTGTGTAATGCCACTCCAACTTTGTCATGATAAGAAGTAACCTATCAATCCATATGTACACTTTAGGTATGTTTTGTGTCCTCATACATTCATGTGTATACTTGTGTCTTTGAGTATATGCTCCACAATTGACTATATACATTTAGTTAATCTAGAATATAAGAATGGTTAATATAAAAGAATCTACCCAAATAAACAACTTTTATGCAAGGTATTGGAAATAATGAATAACATTATTCAACTACCACCATTATTGTTATGTGATGATTCCAATTAAGATGAAACATCAAGAAGACCAAAATCTTTGCCAAGCAATGCGAATCACAACATTATATTTATCAAAGGAAGACATCTATATGAATAACATTACATTGCAACTATATATAATATGAGGATACCAACAAGAGCTAGAAATTGAATAATCTAATATCAAGTTTTAGCGAGGAAAGAAAAGCTGCGGATTCCTCACGACTATCTCCTTTGCTACAAAGATTATGATCAAATACAATCTTTGGGAGAGAATTTCATATAATTTGTTTTGTTACCAACGTAGTTACTAAGGATTGAGATTATTATCATTATAGGACAAATAGTGATTCCACTCTTACACCAAGTTTTACAAGTGACTTGTGATTTTAAGATAATGACCAATCGATTATGAAAAATGGAATTCGAAAGGATGGTTGATCACGCTAAGCTATAATAGTGTTGAACAAGATAATAAGTCAAGAAATTCGTTACAAGGAGGGGGACGGATATTGGAAACTATGGTTTTGATGGCTGCAACTTCCAATTTTGGGAGAGAGGATTCGATAGAAGTATGACGAACCAATTTAGAAATTGGAAAAAGATAGGATATGAACCATTTCACAGCGGTTACAAGAGTGAAGAAAACCTTAACCAGGAATGGAAAGGTGATGGGAGGGCAGAGGCATTTGATAATAAAAAGACGGAACACACGGAACACAATGTGCTGTGGCACAATAAAATTAATTATATTTCATTGATTTTTGATACACCAAATGAATACATAGCACTCCCTTTTATAGGAATTTTATAATAATCTAGAAACATCTAACATTAGCCGACAATACATAGTTCTGGAAAATACATAGTTCTGGAAACTACTACAGCTGACATAGCCAAAATACCTAAACCTAAACCTAAAATTCTAGTGACATCTAATGATGAATATGATAAAATAAACCTTAGGAGTAGAAATTAATATTTCTAACACTCCCCCCTAATTTCTACTATCAACTATTACAAACTTCATTAATATTTACAACTCTCAGAGCCTCCTTCAAAATTTCAAACTGTACTTGTGGTAAGGCTTTGGTGAAAATATCTGCAAGTTGCTCCTCTGATCTGCAATGCTGTAGATAAATTTCTTTGTTATTGACCAGCTCTCTAATGAAGTGATACCTTGTGTCAATGTGTTTTGTCCTCTTGTGAAATACATGATTCTTTGAAAGTGCAATAGCAGACTTGTTATCACAATAGATTGTAGTAGGTCCATCATGAGCTTGCATTAAATCCTTCAAAATCCTTCGCATCCATATTGCTTGACATGCTGCTTTTGTTCCTGCTACATACTCTGCTTCAGCTGATGAGATTGTCACTACAGGTTGCTTCTTTGATGCCCAAGCCACAACACCTACCCCAAGTTGAAATGCATATCCATATGTGCTCCTTCTATCCTCAATATCCCCTACAAAATCACTATCTGTATATCCAACTAATTTAAGATCATCTGAAGTAGAATACAATATGCCATGATTCATAGTTCCTGCAATATATCTCAATATTCTTTTTCCTGCCTGCCAATGTGAGTTCTTAGGTGAATCCATGAATCTAGAGATTAAACTCACTCCA
>MU226035.1:1428541-1439901 GCA_018584345.1 Thuja plicata
TCTAATCAAATAAGAGAAAGCATAGAGTTCAAGTATGATGTCACTAGGGTATAAGAACTCATAATTAAAAGTAATACTAATTAATTATAAAACAAGGGTTGGATTGAATCCATAATATGATCCATCAAGTGATTTGGGTTAATCCCTAATTACTAGTTATCATCACAATTGTACATAAAATCCTACAAGGATGTTAAATATGATTAGGTAAATCATAGAAAGAACCTAATCTTTATGTCGATTTGAATAACATATATACACCCTCCAGAACATAGTCATAAAAGTATCTTAATCAACTTAATTCATCCCAGTGTACTCAAACCATCAAAAAGGAAGTTCCTCACACAAAAACATATCAAATTGTTTCACAACACAATGTTCCTAAAATATCATTAACACATAGTTGACATCACTACTCAAAGAGAAATATACATCAAACACTTACGTGGAGATAAGATAGATTGGACTACTAACTTCAATCAGAATCATTAGTAGAGAATAAAAGTCTCAAACTTCCAACAAGCATAATCAGGTTTTGTGAGGGTTGGAGGGGCATTGCAAGAGGTGCATGGTTAATCAACACCCAATGCTCCTCCTGTTGATTGATTCCAAATCTAAGACCCACATGATCTTGTGGTACATTTCGAGACCTGAATTCCCGCCAAAGGTCATGATTTTTCAATTTGTGAAAGTAAAATTAGAGCCATTTGAAGTCAAAACCCTAGGTAGGGGAGGGTTTGAAGACTATTTTTGGGAAAATAGATATATCACTTCACTCAATGACTCAAATCACATTAGACCAAATGAAAATGAAATTTGAGGGTATGTGCAGGATCATGGTATGCCAAACTAGGCCTTAAGTGGCAATGAAAATTTAGAAAATCAGAGTTAGGAAAGTTGACGTAAAAATTTGGACAAGTTATCAATCTTATATCAAAAAAGTGTAAGAAGAGAATCTGTAGAAAATTGAATCTAGTTTCTAAGCTACTATCCCTTATTTTAAAAAAAAAATTCTATATGGTGAAATTTCAAATTTAAATGTAGTAGTATGAAAATTTTATGAAAAAGATAAGAATAAGGTGTATGCCTGACCACCTTAAACACAATCAAATGATAATATTTTTTTAAAAGATTCTTAATATTAGTAGAAGACTTATGTTCGGATGTGAAACATATTTTTTTGCAATTTTTTCCAAGTAAATAATTCATTATGATTTTTCTACTACAACTTTTCCAAAATATAAAAAATCTCGTGTTTGACCACCTTAACTTAGTCTAAAATTCATCAAATTGAATTTTTTTTAGTTTTTAATTGTAGTAGGAAAAGCATAGAATGTGACTCATGTTTTGGATTTCAAAAATGTTATACAATTTGAAAGGTATAGTTATTTTTCAATCAGTCTATCTATCAGGACTAAAAAGATAAGAAGTAGGCATATGTCTAACCACCTTAAACACAATCAAATGATAATACATTTTTACTAGATTCTAGATATAAGTAGTAGATTAATGTCCAGATGTGACGCATATTTTTTTGTAATTTATTTCCAAGTAAATAATTAATTATGATTTTTCTTCTGCAACTTTTCCAGAATATAAAACTTCTCACGTCTGACCACCTTAACTTAGTCTAAAATTTATCAAATTGATTTTTTTTTCTTTTTTCCTGTAGTAGGTGAAGCATAGAATGTGACGCATGTTTCAGATTTAAAAAATGATATACCATTTGAAAGTTATAGCTATTTTTCAATCAGTCTACCAATGAGGACTTATTTTTCACATCACCACTTTTTGGCATACCATGATCCTACACATACCCTTGATTCACTGTCTTATGTATCCATGACCATTTCTGACACCATTGAATCTGCAACAGTTTGTATACCAAGCAAAACCAATGAATTTGACAGGAAATCAATATATTTCTATTGTATTCAATTATGAAAACTTCAAAAAATTCCCATTCGACCACCCAATGCTTATATGGTCTCATTTAAAATAATACACCCATGCCCAACTGATATTTGAACATAACTGACCATTGGGACTGAATTATCAACTTTATACAAAAGTTGCACAAAAGTTGTCAATGTTATCATATAATATTTTGACAACTTTTGCACTTTTGCGCATTGAACCTATATATAGCATGGACACCTTAAAATTACCAAACATGAACCAAAACATCCTATTAGGCCTATTCTACCCTTTCCTAGGCCCCTAAAGACCCTTTGACCAAGTTTGACCAAGTAGGCTTATAAGTGCCTATCAGGGTCAATGGCCTTGCAAGTGGGTCCAAAACATCCCAATTAGTCCCCCAATGGTCCATAGCACCTTATTACATACATATTTACTCATGAAATCCTGGTGCAGGGCACCAAAGCTATGTCCTTCATGTTCTTCCCTAGGATAGATTAGTATCCTTTGGGATCAGTTGACAAATGAGAATAATGTAATAAGCCCAAGTGTGAGATCTTTTGAATCCTAGGTGGAGTTATAAACCAGGATGTCAAAATGATCAAATGGGCATAAAGTTGTGATTTCTAGGTTTCTCACTAGGTATAGGTCATTAGGACATGTTTTTGAAGCCATTTGTGGCATTACATAAGCCTAGTGTGTAAAATGTTACAAATTGTCAAAAATGTTGTTTGACAACATTGACATGTTTTCATAAAGTTGCTCGGTATAGTTGAAAATTTTTGGTTCATAATGATTTATATTATGGTTATGACTGATACAACTAGTATTTAAACATGTTTCAAGACCATTCATGGGTTGGCAATGATTGTACAAACTTTTGGAAGGGTGAACAAATAAAGAATTGTGTTATTTTGTGTATAGTTACTGTGTTTTTGAGTTTACAGATCCTATATGGATTGGTACGGATGAAAATCCAATTGATTTTTTTATTTAGGGATCTATCTAATCTGTGATTTTGGTTTGGGGTTATTTGGTTTGATCTAGTGAGAGAACTATAATTTGCAAGTTCACTGGTTTTGTAAACCCCAGAAACTGAGGGTAAGTTGGTTATGGAGCCCTAACTTGCTTTCCCACCATGGAAAAAGCATGGCCCATTGGGAAATTCAAGTTAGGGGAGTCATCTTGGAAATTCTTGAAGCATAAAAGTAGAGGATTCTATTGGAGGGGTTTGCCACCCAGCCCCAGGTCAAATATCTCTATGTATTTGACCAAGAAAGTAGGAGATAGACTGGATAACAAATCTTAGTGAATGAAGAGACTTTGGAAATGGTTTGGATTGACCATTTTGAGTGTAGGTAAGGGTCGTAAGGGGTTGATTTGGTTTTATGAACCCATTTTCAAATTGTTGCTTTATTATCCAAGCCTGGTCTAGCCAATTAGGCCTGTGGACAGAGTGAGAATTTGATACTACAAGAGTGAAATCAGAAATCCATCTCTTTGGGTCTATAAGATGGGGATAAAGGGTATCGTAAAAGGTAAGGATCTTACCAAGTCATTTGGAGAAGTTGGGAGTTATCTACCAAAAATAGAGTAGGAAGGGCTATTAGGTTGACTGTCCTAATTTGAGTAGGATAGGTTGTGGGTGTTTAAGAACTTTAAAAGTGAGTGATTCCTAGTGTATTAGGTAAGGATAAGACCTTCCCACCATTGAATTTAATTCCCGTATAGGTGGGATAGTAACCCTTCATTTTGTCTATTTGAGGGAACTGATCCCCCCTAAATTGGATCCAAGTTGTGTGAAGTCCCTAGGAGTCCAGGAGATTTGTGGCATAGTAAGTCCACTTAGGAGATGTGGTATAGACCCTCTAGGAGTTTTTGCATCAAGGAGAAGGCTTAAGGTGGATATTTGAGGTTTTTCTAATCAAGGAAGACCAATCTAGGTTGTGTGGATGCTTTCTCTGCATCAAGTGGTATTAGAGAAACTAAGAACCTGATTGGAAATAAAAAGTGAAGATAAGATGTCTAAAATGAGGATGGAGAGAGGGACATCCCTCTACAAATAATGAATGTTGAGTTGGCCAAACTGGTCAAGGAAAAAATGGCAGAAAGCAAGGTAGTGAGAGAATAGAGCAGAGCCATGAAGAGAGAGTTGGATAAACTATGAGGGAAAGTAAAAAGAGGAGTACAAGAAGAATCTAAAGAAGAAGAAGAATATGAAGGTGAAGAGGAAGAGCCTCTACTGGATAGACATGAACTTCCTGCAGATTTGAGAGCCATGTTGGAAGCCCTTGAGAAGTTAGGGAGAAAAGACTCCAAGGATGACCTCCCTATGTTTTGTGGAAAATTAAATCCAGAATAATGTGTGGATTGGTTTGAAGCCCTAGATAATCACTTTGAATGTTATAGGGTACCTAAGAACTAGAAGATGATAATTCCAAAGTCAAAAATGCAGGGCTCAACTCTTAGTTAGTAAAACTTCCTTTAGAATGAGAGACTTGATGAAGGGAAGAACAAATAGCCACCTGGAGGAGAATGAAGACAAAGATCAAGAAATAATTCATACCTGAAGACTATGAAATCCCAATGCACCAAAAGTGACAAGGTCTAAGGCAAAAGGACTTAGATGCGAGCGCATATACTAAGGAGTTTCACAAATTCACTTTGAGAGCCAAATTTCCTGAGAATGAGAAGCAAAAGTTGGCTAGGTACGTGAATAGGCTTAAGTACTTCATAAGAGATGAGTTGTCTTTGTTCAACCCCAAAACAATGCATCTATGCTATCAAATGACACTAAAGATAGAGGATAAATAAAGGAGTAAGAGTGACTCCCAAAATAGAGGGAGAGGTAGAAATTTCAGAGTTAGAGGAAGGTTTGGTGGTAGAGGACCATCTAAATAATTTTTTGGATAGACCAGTGGTCAAGAAAACTAGGAAGGAGAGAAAAATCCTAGAGGAGGATTTAGAGGAAGGAGACCCAATGAGAGAGGAAGATTCAGAGGAAGAACACCAAGAGTGTTCACTGGAAGATGTTTCAATAGCAATCAGACAGGACACCAGTCATCTAGATATCTAGAGAAGAATGGAGGGAATAACAAAGGGAGAGTAAGGAGAGTCCACCTTTCTCAGGAAGAAGACACACAAAGTGTGAATGAACCAAGAGGGAATGTTGATCCAGAAGAAGGTGAATGCTTGATGTTCAAAAGGACTTTATTACAGCCAGATGCAGACAAAGAGCCACCTCAAAGAAAGACTCTCTTTAGGACAACATACAAGGTGAAAGGTAAAGAGTGTAAGGTAATAGTATATTCTAGTTCAACAGATAATCTTGCATCCACAGAAATGGTTAGAAATCTTGGTTTGAAGAAATTACCTCACCCTAACCCCTATAAGGTCTCATAGCTAAACAAAGAGAAACAAGCTCTTGTAAATGAACAATTTTATGTGAAGTTCTAGGTAGGAGACTACAAAGACAAGATTTTGTGTGATGTTACAGAGATGGATGCCTACCACCTATTATTAGGAAGGCCTTGGCAATATGATGTGAGAAGAAATGTTTATGTGCTTACTAAGGATGGAAGGGAGTATACAATGAGAACCTTACTAGATGATGGGAAAGAAATACACAAAGTGACTAGTGTGTTTGTTGGAGGAGAAAAGGATTTTTCGAAGAACCTTAAAGGAATTTACACCCCTTGTTTTCCCATTGTGGTAAAACCAAGAAGAGAAGAAAAGAAAGTAGTAAGAGAAAATGAACAAGAAAGGACAGTAGGACCGAAGGAAGTGCAAAATTTGTTAAAGATGTACAAGGAGATCATTGCAGATAGTATCACAGATACACTTCCACTAGTCAGAGATGTAAGTCACTATATTGATCTTATACTAGGGTCCACATTGCCTAATAAGGCTGCATATAAATTAACACCATATTAGAATGAGGATTTAGCTAGATAAATTGAATAATTTCTCAAGAAAGGGTTCATTAGAAGGAGCATCAGTCCTTGTGCAATCCTTGCACTATTGGCTCCAAAGAAAGAGGGTACATGGAGACTATGTAATGACTCTAGAGCCATAAAAAAAATCACTATCAAATACAATTTACCTATGCCTAGAATGGAGGACTTAATGAATTTCCTAGGAGGAGCTATACATTACTCCAAGTTGGATTTTAAAAGTGGGTACCATCATATCCAGATTAGATAGGGGGATGAATGGAAGACTACATTCAAGACCAATGAAGGGCTCTATGAGTGGTTGGTGATGCCATTTGGCCTCTCAAATGCTCCAATAAAATTCATGAGGCTTATGAATGAAGTATTGAAACCTTTTATTAATCATTTTATGGTTGTATAATTAGATGACATATTGATTTTTAGTAAGAATAAAGAAGAACATCTAACCCACTTGGAGAGGGTTTTGGAAAGGCTCAAACAGGAAAATTTAAAGGTCAATTTGGATAAATGTGTCTTCTTGCAGGAAGAGTTGGTATTCCTTGGATTTTTCATCTCAAAGGGAAATCTCAAAATGGATCTAGATAAGGTAGAAGCCATAATCAATTGACCCACAGCAAGGATTGCTAGTGAGGTAAAAAGATTTCATGGACTAGCCAGTTTTTATAGAAAATTTATTTGGGGTTTTATCAATGCTTGTGCCCCTATGATTAACACAATCAAGGGTGGAAAGATGTGTCATTTTGTATGGACAAACAAAGCAGAGAAACCTTTTGAGTACTTGAAAAGGAGGGTAGTAGAAGAACCCATATTAGTTTTTCCTGATTTCAAGAAAATTTTCACAATAGAGTGTGATGCTAGCAATAGGGCCATAGGGGGGGGTCCTAAGTCAAGAAGGAAAGCCAGTAGCCTTCTTTAGTGAGAAGTTAAATGAGGAAAAACAAAGGTATTCAACCTATGATTTGGAATTGTATGCAATGGTTCAGTCTTTAAGGAAGTGGAGGCATTATTTGTTGCCTAAGGAGTTCATAGTTTATACTGATAATCATGCTTTGAGACTTTTTAATAGACAAGACAAGTTAAACCACAACCACATCAAGTGGATGGAATACATCCAAGCATACAATTTCACCATTATTTACATAAGAGGGGTATAACCAATAAGGTTGTAGATGCCCTTAGTAGAAGGAATCTGACCATTCAAGACGTCAGATTGGAAAGTGTTGGAATCAATTCTCTGAAAGGGGTGTATGAATAGGATGAAGAATTTTTAGAGGCATACCAAGTATGCAAGGATATGAGTGAGAGATATCACAGTGATTTTGCAGACTACATGTTGCAGGAGGAATTAATTTTTAGAGGAAGTCAACTTTTATTATAAGGGGATCCATGAGAGAGAACATCATGAGGGAGAAGCATTGTGGAGGCTTAGGAGGTCACTTTGGATTGGAAAAAACTTTGGATATGGTAATAAGGTTCTATTTCTAGCCCAAAATGAAGATAGAGGTAAGACAATTTGTTGATAAGTGCATGGTTTGTGAAAAAGCCAAGGGTAGATCATCCAATGGAGGATTGTATAACCCTTTACCCATTCCAATGAAACCTTGAGACTCCATCATCATGGACTTTGTATCAGGCCTACCAAGAACAAAATAGGGATATGATAGTATCTATGTGGTAGTAGATAGGTTTTTCAAAATGGCCTATTTTCTACCTTGCAAAACAACGCATGATGCTTCTCACAGTAGGGATATTATTCAAGGAAGTAGTGAGGTTGCATGGGTTACCAATGACCATAGTCTCTGATAGGGATTCAAAAATACTTGGACATTTGTGGAGAACATTGTGGAAAAGATTAGGGACCAAATTTTCAAACTCATCGACATATCATCCTCAAATAGATCGCTAGACAGAGGTCATAAACAAGTCCCTTGGAAACCTATTAAGATGTTTGACAAAAGACCATGGAGCTACATGGGATGTAGTAATACCACATGCACAATTTGCCTATAATGGCTTAGTAAATAGGAGCACTGGTCATAGCCCATTTCAACTTGTATATGGGACACACTGCAGAGGTGTAATGGAGTAAAGAAACATCAGTAGTATGGATAGTACCTAGGGGGTAGTTCTATTTTATATGCATTAGGTGCAAATTTATGGAAAATTTTACAAGGTCCTATTTTCTTCATGAGGAGTTTGGTATAATTCCCTTTAGATAACCTGTATTTCTTCAAAAGTGACCATACCACATCCCCTACTTGGCATTTCACATCCCTCCTCTTCTTGTCTTCATGTACCTTTAATTTGATGGCATTCTTTTGAAGTGTAACCCTGTCTTGATCATAAATCTCCTTGATTGATTTTACAAAATTTCCCCCTTGTGCACTGGTCCTTCCTTCATTAGGAAACTCCCTAAGCTCCAAGATCCCTCTAGGATCCATGCCATAAACTATTTGGAAAGGAATTTTTTGGTGCTCTTGTTAACTAAATCATTATAAGAAAATTGCGCCTGTGGAAGAATTGCATCCCAAGTCTGACCATATTGTTTGGTTAAGAATCTTAATAGGTTCCCAAGAGACCTATTAACCACTTTAATTTCCCCATCTATCTATGGGTGATAGGAAGAAACTAAATGCTAATTTTGTGCCCAAATTTATCCATAGGGTCCTCCAAAATGATCCACAAACTTTACATCTCTATTTGACACAATATTAGAAGGAAGTCCACGATCCACAAACTTTACATCTCTATCTGAAACAATAGTATAATTCTCTTTAGATAAAATTTAAATCTTTGACCACTTCTATGAATAAGATGTCTACAATGTGGGAAGCATCATTAGTTTTCTTGCATGGAAATAAGTGAGCCATCTTTCTGAATCTATCACCCACAACATATACATTGTCATACCATTTTTGCATCCTTGGAAGTCTCATAAAAAAATTCATGCTTATATTGTCCCATGGTCTGCTAGGAATGGGTGATGGTTGGTACAAAACTACATTATTGGTAACTCCCTTATCCCTTTGACACACAATACAAGTTTCCACAAAATTTCTGATATTTGTCTGCATTTTAGGCTAGTAATTGTACCTCCTCACTTGTTCCAAAGTCTTGTCAAGGCCAAAGTGGTCACCAAAACTCCTAGAATGCTTTTCCTTAATGATGTTCTCCCTCATTGAACACCTTGGAACACATAACTGGATTCCTTTAAGAAGTAGACCCTCCTGTTCCAAATACTCTAAATATTGAACATTACATGAGTTATATAACTCTATACATACCCTATAAATATCATGAATGTCCTCATCTCCTTCATACATGGTTTTAAGAGACTCAACCCCTACACTCTTTAACAAAATTTTTTTTACTGTCATCACCCTCCTACTCAAAGCATATGCCACCTTTTTACTAACCCCTTTCTTGTGGTTAATTGTGGAAGTGTACACTTGGATAGACTCTATCCATTTCATGAGTTTATGACTCAACTTATCCCGACTATTGAGAAAACTAAGAGATTAATTATTAGTATAAATAATGATTTCTTTTGGTAGGAGTTAATGCCTCCATTTCTTAAGAGCCTGTACTAGTGCATACAACTCTAATTCATAATAAGAATACCTTCTCTTGGCTTTTCACTCAAGAGGGAAACAAGCCTCCGTTCCTAACTTAAAAGATCCCCTATATCCAAGTTACCTGCATCACATTCAATTCTGAAAATCTGGTCAAAATAAATAAGTATAAGAAAGGCCGTTGAGCAAATTTTACCTTCAATGTCTCAAAATCCTTGTCTGATGCCTGTGTACAAGAAAAATTGTAGATTTTCCCTCCCTTTATGGTCTCCAACATGGGTGCACAAATATGGCTAAAGTTCTTGATGAACTTCCTATATAAGGTGGACATGCCATGAAAACTCCTAATTTCTCCCATGGTCCTAGGAGTTTGCCAATTTAGAATGACCTCTACGTTTGATGGGTCCATCTTGACGCTTCCTTTAGAGATTACAAACCCCAAATACACCAACTCTTGATTTATAAAATCACACTTCTCTAAGTTGATGAGAAACTTCTCCTTATGTAGTTTCCTCAACACCAAATCCAAATCTTTAAGGTGTTCCTCCTTGGTCTTACTAAAAGTGAGGATGTCATCTAGATATACCACAAAAAGGCTACCTATGAAAGGCCTAAGCACTTCATTCATAAATCTCATGAAATTTCATTAAGCATTAGTTATCCCACAACATATTACAAGCCACTCATAGACTCCTTCGTTGGTTTTGAAGGTCGTCTTCCACTCATCACGTTCCCTTGTTCTTATTTGGTAGTATCCACTATTTAAGTCTATCTTGGAGTAATAGTAAGCCCCTTAAAAATGATCCATAAAGTATTATATCCTTGGATGTGGGAAATATGTACCTTATGGTGATCTTAATGATTTCCCTTGAGTCTGTGCATAGTCTCCACTTTCCATCTTTATTGAGTATAGGGACTGTTGGGACTACACATAGACTGAGTCTCTTCCTAATCAGCCCTTTGTCAAGTGATTCCTATATTTGTTTAGAAATTTATTCATTCTAAGAGGGATTAATTTTATATAATACAATGTTTGGTAGGGTGGCTCTAGGAATGAAGTCTATGTGATTGATTACATCCCTAATGGGTGGAAAAGAGTTAGGGATCTCATCTTTCACCACTACATATATCTCTACAACAACTCCTTCACTTCTTGAGTAATGTCCTTCTCCTTATCATGAGATTGGTCTTTCTTGCCCTTGGGCTTAAACATTAGAGAAAATCCTATGTCTTCCTCCTTCAAGGCACTATAACATCTCATTCTCTCCTATCATTAGGATACCTAACCCTTGTGGTTTCTCTTCTACTCTATCTAGCAATGGGTTCATGGTGTAGTACAATCCAGTCTTGGTGATTTTTATAAACATTTTTGTGCCCATCATGTTTTTCTTTCACATCATATTTCCAAGGGCATCTAAGAAACAAATGGAAAGCATCCATAGCAATGATATAATAAAGTATCCTATCTTTATATTCTCCTATTTGAAAATCTACCCAAACTTGCTCATCTACCAATCTTTGTTACCCTTTGGTTAGCCAAGAACATTTCAAAGGAAAATGATGAGCAATTATCTTTAATTTTAATTTTTGAACAATCTCTAATGATACTAAATTATATGTTGAACCAGAATCCACAATTACCTTGCATACCATTCCTCCTACTCTGCATGTGGTCCTCAAGAGAGACTTCCTTTGTGAAGGCACATGGGGTGTAGGTCTCTTTAAAAAAGTCCTCCTCATCATTAGATTGTCTCCCTCCTCTAGATCTGCAAGTCTTCTATGAATCCTTATATGCAAGGAAACTCAAGAATGAGCCCTCACAAATCAATCCATAGCTCTCTATGCATGGAGTTGCAAGATTTGTAAAATTGCTCTCAGCTAGAGCTATAAACTTATGACCTTGCCAATAAACCACACA
>MU226035.1:1463925-1482273 GCA_018584345.1 Thuja plicata
AGAACAAAAAATGGGCTTCTTATTATCTCCACAAATGTGGAATTACAAACTTTCAGAATTACAATATGCAAAGCCACATGGGCATTCCCCTTACAATATTATGTAGGACAAAGCCTCGAATTATTACTTAGATCTACCCCAAACTGCCCTAGAGAACACTACGAGCCTTCTTTATATAGGCAATTTCCACTGCCCGAGAATGTTCGAGAAATCTAGCCATTAAGGCTGACTAACCTTAGCATTTAATTATTTTTTCACTTTTATTACAAAAGGGTCGGCTTTAAATATTTACAAAACATGAGATTAGGTACCCCAACTTTCGGAAGCCATAACTTTTGAACCGTAGCTTCGTTTGGCTATTATAACCACTTTTTTGAAAGGGGAGATCACGATCTACAGTGCCTAATTGCGAAGCACCAGTCAACCAGGGGTTTGACCTCGATCCGGAGCCTCTAAGGTCCTGAAAATTGAGCTCAAAGGTTTTGCACCCTAAAATCTCAACAGTAAATCCTTAATAACTTTGCCAATACAGATGATCTGGCAATGACATTCAACTGACATTCTTATATGACTAAGATGAACCTTCACCTAGAAAATTAGAACACAAAATAGCCCTTATTGAATAGTAAAACACATATTTTTGGGTGATGCAAGATTGCCCTTACACCCAAGATGCTCCTGCATCAGCAACAATGTGAGGATGATAATATGATAAGGATACTAAAGGTGGATCTCACACATAAAGTAGAAATGAGATGACAATTATCACCACCTAAAGTGTATGCAAGAATAAGATGCAAACTCCTAGGTGTCTAATATGTAAACTAATATGTATGTATTATCCTAAGTAAGGCTAAGTAAAGTGTACACAAAATTAATTAATTACACCAACACCCCCCTTAAGTGAAATTTACGGGAATGCACTAAACTCACAATTCTATATGACAATGCAAGATGGGTCTGAACTTCAAGGTCAAGTTAGGTACTCATGTACAATATGTAAGTGCAAATGCAATGCAATCTCTCATAAAGAAGAGAAAGGGAAAAATCCTAGTGGGACAACCTCCCCCAACCACAAAAAAAAGAGAGATGAATAAATAAGAGAAATATCAAAGAAGTATGAGAAGAAAAAAACCCTATATGAAGAAAAACTACCCCCCCCCCAAAATGTAAAATGTCCATTAGTGATAGATGCTCCAAGATGAATGTAGAAACCTCTCTATTAATATTTTAAACTATTCTTCCCCTTAGGAAGAAAAAATACCATAGGTGTATAAGAGATCCCTCCCCCAATATGTAGGATGAAACCTCAAGATGTATGGTGTCTCTAAAAGCTTCTCAACTATCCTCATGCTGATACCAAAGGCTGCCCCTACCAAATCTATTGGAAAAGATAAGTCAGGATCTAATGAGGATGGATGTAGAAGATTTTCCAAAGACCCAAGTCTCTCCTCTGAAGATAAAGATACCTCCTCCAACTACTGTACAATATAATCCGCAATCATTTCAACCTCAAAATATTGATAATGTGGAGAATGGACAAGAGGGCCAGAGTGTTCCCTTGCAACAACTGAAGAAGGATAATCCCCACCAAAGAGAATTTGTACTTCATCAATGATGTCTCCCATATCTTCAATGCAAGATTCCACAAAGAAACATGCAACTCTATTAAGTAGGCATCCCCTGAAGTTGTATATAGAAGACAAGGTGTACCCAACTGTACTGAATTGAATTGATTTATCACTATAGAAATTTTTGCATGTGGTAACTAGTGATGTTGTGACCTTGTCCTTCATTTTTTGAAGTATCCCCCACAAGTGAACCTTCTAAATTAAGAGTCCGTTGAGCTCAATGAGGTATAGTGGAAGAAGATGAAGAAGGAAAATCCTTAACTGTAATTGGACCCTATGAAGGTGGAACCCAGCGAGTCAAAGTTGAGGAAGTATCATCATCTGAATCACTATCATCACTATCCACAATATTTGAAGGAAGAGGAGGAGTAGAGGCCAAACTAGGAGAAATTTCCTCAAAGTGAAAAATCCTCTCTATGAAAATCTCATGTGTCTCCAGATCCATAAGTCTAAATGCCTTAACACTTTAAGGATATCCAACAAACATGGAAGGCTTGAGGTTCCAAGGCCTTGTGTTTCTCTGGAGGTATACATTCCCAAGCTAGAAAACCAAAGACCTTGAAGTGTTTCACAACCAATTTTCTACCACACCATGAACTCAATTTTGGATGTGATTGGCACAACTTATAGATTTAGCACAAAAATATGGATCAAGAGACTAGCATGAATCACATAGCTAGTAATTTCCTTAAGAGTTCCATTCTTCCTTTCTACAACACCATTATGTTCTGGAGTGTATGCAATTGAATGATGAAGATCAATCCCCTCAAGTGTACAAAATTATATAAGTCTTGAGTTCACATATTCCATTCCACTATCTATTTGTAGAATCTTGATGGCTTTCTCTGATTGCTTCTCAACATGAGCCTTGAAGGTGAGAAAAAAATCAAGTACTTCACTCTTGTGACCAATAAAGTAGACCCATCTAAAGCGAGAATAGTCATCAATGAAGGTGAGGACATAGCGAGCCTTTCCGAATGATTGCATTGGAAGGGGTGCTGATACATCACTATGAACAAAATCAAGAACAATTAATGCTCTCCAAGACTTCCCTTTTTCAAAATTTTCTTCAAGATACACTTGCCCATTGAACAACCTGAACATACACCCTTAGAAAACTTGACATTAGGAGACCTTTCACCATGTTCTTGCTTCTAAGTTGTTGTAGATAGTGGTAGCTGAATTGTCTAAACCACTCATGCAATAAACTACTATTGAATAGACTGAATAAATGAGAGAGGAGGGTGAATCAGTTATTCAAAAACACTTTCTAAAACTTTTACTGATCCAATATACACATAAACTATTCAAATAATTAAGACTTATAAGAGTATGAAAGAAAAATAACAATGAACACCGTAACATTAGATATAATGTGGAAACCAAAGATGGGATAAACCATGGAAAATTGAATTCTTATGAATGTAAACACTGGTTAAGGTGACACCGATTAAGGTAATTTTTTACAGAGGGCTCACTATTGGTTGGCTCAGTGCTATTTGGCTCATTGTCGGTCAGCCTATCTACCCTTATACAAAATATGTATCATAAAATATGTCTTACAGAGAAAATGTGAATTGATAAAATTGCATATTCATATGCATGAAATAGTTCTAGTTAATGACACATTAATTAGTTAAAATAGTAGATCTGGTACAGATTTTTTGCCAGTACACACCAGATTTATGTAACACAATATGTAAAGCCTTCTCTTGATACAACAAAAATACTTTTCTTAACTTCCTTTTTCTTACACATCACCACCATAAATTTACCAAAACCAGATCACTCTATGTCACCTTTATCTCTCACTCACACTCATACTACATATACAAAACAACTTCTTTGTTTATATATACATCCTATAAGGTAATTATATATGTTGGTCAAGCCACAAAACATGTCAGCTTCTATACAAAAGGTATTACCATTTTATTTAACATGCTACCATCAAACCTAAGTATAGGTCATATATAAGAAGTCTTCATACCATGTTACCATAGGACTTAGAGATAGGTCACCATTAAGATATGCATGTTGCATAAATTAATTTCTAAAAATAAGTAGATTCTGGAACGCCAAAACCAAGTCCATGACTTAGTCAACAAAAATTTTCAGCCAATCGATAGAATATGTGTAGACAAAACATAACTATTGTACCAAAAATATTTGATGAACTACAAGAATGTCTAGGTAGTAGGGATACCTAGAAGAACTCTAAAACTTAGTATTTAACTAATATCATCAAAATTTCATCATTCTACGATCACTAGAGTATATAGTGTTGAAGACAATTATTCAATTATGTATTTTCATTAAGGTATACACAAATGTAGTGATGTTACACAAATATCTATACCTAAACCGAGAAAAGTTAGTATATGCCAAGCTCTATCGAGAATTGAAGAATGCCAAGTGATTTTCATTTCTAACCGAGTTCACTCGGGCTATACAGTAATGGTCGGGCTTTGAAGGATTACAATGTTAACTGAGTTATATATATTTAGTGTCAACTGACTAACAATAATTTACACTTAATGTTTAATTGGTTACATGCAGTCGATAGACTTAAGTTTTATTATTTATTTGGAAGGTTATTCGAGCCAACTTGACAAGACCTATCATATATATAATAGGTCAAGTTTGAATTGAATATTGAGGAGTAATAAGCATAAATATATGGCAGAGTTTTGATATGAAGAGTGAAGGCAAAATCAGATGGGATTTTGATTAAGGATAGAACGTCCAAACAAAGTTGCAATAGGTTATTTGATCAGTGAGGATCCAATTTAAAACTAGAGAAGAGATCTGAATAAGAAAAGATAGTTGCTTCGTCAAATAGGTCAATCACAAGGTGGCATTTCTACATTGAAGTGTTTGAAGATGTCTAACAAGGCCACTCCTTACAAGGTGATTAAATCCTCTAACAGGGTCACACCTAATAGTGTGTTTTGTAACCTTTAACAAGGTTGACTCCTAAAAGGGCTCACTTCAGAAGAGTGAAAAACAATAACTAGTTGCAATTGGTGGATTTCCTCAATTGGGTTTCCACATTAAATCTTGGTGTCATATGTGTACATGTTATTTTCTTTATTCTTTATGTTTCTAAACTTAATCACTAAAGGATTATCATAGTTAAATATCTTAAGATTGCTTTGTTAACCGAGTAACAACAAAATATCTTTGTTAACCGAGTACCAGTGATAAGTTTGTTTAAGACATCTAAGGGACTTGGATTTGTTTTTTGTTGTAACTGATTCACCCCTCCCCTCTTAGTTACTCAACCCATTTCCAAGGATTGATATCAGATAATTTGGTTCTTTCAAGGACGGTTTCAAGGCCTAAGCTAAAGATCATATATGTCTTATAGAAGGGAGATCCCCAAGCTTAACAAGGACAACTTTGCTACATGGCAAGAGTTGACGAGACTACATCTATCTACTATTGGAAATACTGGTTTTCAATTCTTTAACCACAAGTATGTGGAACCACCAAGACCTATGTCTGTGCAACAGATGGTGGACATAAAGAATCATAACATAATGATGATTGATATAGCTTCTTCACTCAACTATTCAGAATTTGATGAAGTCAAGGACTACCCTATTGCCTATGATATGTGGAAGAAACTGCATGATATCCATGGAGGAGATGACAATGTAAAGAGAGCCAAAGAAAAAATTCTCAGAGGTTAGTTTGATCATATGAAAATGAAAGGAGAAGACATTACAAAATATAGTGAAAGAATCAAGAAAAGTGTAAGTGACATCAAAGCTGCTGGTGGAAAAATTGAAGACAAAATAGTGGTTAGTAAGGTATTGAGAACTTTAATTCCTATCTAAGAAGTTAGAGTTTCATCTATTCAAGGGATGAGGTCTAGTAATGATATAATTGTAGATGCATTGGTTTGAAGGCTTACAACTTTTGAGTTGGACAATTTTGACACTTAAATTCTCCTAATCCTAGCAATTTTGAGTCTACATTCAAAGCTAAATAAAACCTTGGTAAGATGGATAGAAACTCAAAAGGAAAATAGATTGACAGTGATACTGCTGATGATTCTAATGATGAATATTTATAAATTATTGAAGCACTACTTGCAAAGAGAGCTGCCAAAGGAAAAGTACAGTGCACAGGAAGAATACCAATGATTTTCTTTTCATGTGATGAGGTTGGTCATATTTCTGCTAAGTGCCCAAACAAAGAAGATAAAGGTGAGAGAAAATTCAACAAGTACAAAGGAAAGAAAGATTTCAAAAGTTACAAAAGCTACTGGGAAAAAGGTAATAAATCTTGTTATATTGCAAAAGATTCTGATGGTGATGAAGATGAAGATGAAGATGAAATGGCTTACATTGCTATTATGGATAAGTTTGATAATGAAGATAATTAAAATATTGCACTTTACTCTCATATTAGCAAAAATGACACTTGGATATTTGATAGTGGTTGTTCTCACCACATGAATGGTGATAAAACTAAATTTGAACATCTTGGGCACTATAATGGTGGGAGTGTTAGTTTTGGAAATGATGAACCTATCTATCTGAAATGAAAAGTTTGTATTGCTCTAACTGAACGAATCAAATGTGATAATGCTTATTGGTTTGAAGGACTAAGGCATGATCTACTAAGTGTGGCACAGTGAATAACATTGGTTTCAAGGTAGAATTCATGAATGGTAAGGCCAATCTCCTGGACTGTAAGGGAAACCTAGTTGGAACTGGTAGGCAAACAAAAGGTAATCTATTCTATCTTGATCTCACTAATAAAGGTAAAAGGTAAAAGAAAGATGGTTAGGGCATAAAAGGTTGTGTCATGTAAATTTTGATAACCTGGCCAACATAAGAAAGATCAAAAGAGTAAGAGGTATTCCTATTCTGAAGAAACCTGAATTGGCAATATGCAAACAATGTCAAATTGGGAAGATGGGCAAAACTAGTTTCAAGAGAAAGAATTACAATATTGAAGAAGTTTTGGAGTTAGTGCATACTGATCTGTGTGGACCAATTGGAACAAAAAGTTACATAGGAGAGAAGTATTTCATTCTATTTGTTGATGACCATTCTAGAATGATGACTATTATGTTTCTCAAAGAAAAATCAGAAGCTTTTCAGAAGTTTAAGTGGTACCTTGCCAGAGTTGAGAAGGAAATAGGAAAGAAACTTAAATGCATAAGATCTGATAGAGGAGGTGAATTCATTTCTAATGAGTTCAATGAATTCTAAAAAGAAAGAGGAATCAAGAGACAAGTATCTTCCCCAGGTACACCACAACAAAATGGGATAGCAGAAAGAAGAAATAGATCTATTATGGATTGTGCAAGAACCTTGATGATTGAAAAGAATGTTTCAACCAAATACTGAAAATAATGTTTCACACCTTGGACAGAGTTCAACTGAAGAAAGGTACTGATAAGACCTTTTTAATTATGGTATGGCTATAAAAACAATGTTCATTATTTTAAATTATTTGGAGGTAAATATTACATCTTGAAGGAAGCAAGAAATGGAAAATTTGATGTAAAAGGTGACGAAGGTATATTCCTAGGCTACTTCTGTAAAAGAAAAGCATATAAATGTTTGAATCTTGATACTCATAAAGTCATAGAAAGTGTACATGTAAAGATTGATGAGTTTGGAGAGAGAAGTGAAGAACAAAGCAGTAAATGTTGGAGTAATACTGTGTCACCAATTTACTCTTTATCTAAGTTTACTTAGGTAACCTCATTAATGAGGTATGGATATCATTGATTCTTATTTGGACTCTTACTTATCTTAAGGATATTGTAGAGTTCTATTAGAAATCTACTTCCTCCATGTTGAGACAAGTGTCTCAACTCTATCCTTGTTTTCTATATGCTCTTACCTATATAAGAAAGGATTATTGTATGCTTATACACACCTTAATTAATACATTTTCTAGTGTTGATAACTGCTCTCTAATTCTGGTGGATGTCTGGAGACTGGGTTCTGGGTTCTGGGTATAGGATAGTTTATCCTAACATGGTATCAAAGCTATTAGTCTCACAGCTCCTTCCAGCTTCTTTCTATTTTGAGATTTTTCATTTTTTTTGAGGTCCCTGGTTTTCTATCTACATTTAACCAATGTAAATTGGCTGATGTCTACTCATATAATAAATCCATTATTTGATTTTTCAAGAGACTTGGCTTTATTAAAAGGTCTTTGAGTGCAGATGGTAAGATGGTGTCTATGATTTTTGCTAATCTGAAAATAGTTTCATCTGACGCTTTCTTTGATCTGCGTGGGTGGTTTCTTTTTCATTATATGGTCCTCAGTGCTTTGGATCAACTTTGTTTCTTGACTAGTTCTTTGTATCCCACAATTACACTAGTCTGCGCTTCCTTTATGAAGTAGCTTGCCGACACATAGTCACCTTAAATGCAACAACTTGTTTGGCATTTTAGTTTTTTTTTTTTTTTTTTTTCTGGCCCCCGTACTTTAAGTTGGTTGTCATCCTTCTTAACTGGTATTTTTGACCAATTGAAAGGTGTTCTTCACCTTTTTGTTTATTGATTTGGTGACAACATAGGCTTACTTACCATTGAGTGGAAACATCCTTGCCATTACTGTTAGATGGGTGATTTGCATTATCTTTGCTGTATTTTTGTGGCTGTGGATTTCTTGACTGGTGTGGTGTCTCTCAACTAGCCCAATCTTTTGAAGAATAGTCAAAAGGAGTGGTAGAAACTCTTTGGTGCTATCCCCAAGACACTTGGTTTCTCTATGCCATGGCACTCTACCAAGTATCGATCCCTTTTATTTTGGCTGGACCAGATTTGCACTTCATCTCCTCACGAAGACCATCAACTCACCTCACCATGAAGGATCTGTGTGTTGGTTTTGTTAAGGTTGTGTTTCTTAAAATAGTGGGAGATACATGCTACTCCTACAAGAAAAGATGTGACGGATTCAGTACTTAGGAAATAATTGATCCTTACACGCTTGGTGATTGGTGCTCGACTTGTATGGTCTGAGCT
Source organism: Thuja plicata (assembly GCA_018584345.1). Lineage (NCBI taxonomy): Eukaryota > Viridiplantae > Streptophyta > Pinopsida > Cupressales > Cupressaceae > Thuja > Thuja plicata. The sequence continues at coordinate 1,472,558 of MU226035.1, forward strand.
GAAGTCATAGGTGGGCGAGCCAGCTGTTCCGTCTCCATCAATGAATCTTGTTGCCAATAGATCTATGAAATCACACTTCACTGTGGTTGGTCTCATTCATTTCCCAACATTGATTCTTTCCTGAGTAAGATGTACCAATAACAAAGATCTCTACACCTTCCTTGAATCATGTGCTATGTCTTCTCAATATTTAAGGTGTTGTTGATGGATCAAAGTTGGCTTCGTGAATTGTGAATGATGTGTTTGGATGGAAGCTTCATTATCACATTCATGGTATGGTCATAGTTAGTATGCAACAATTGGCAACTTTTTTCTAGGTGGCTTACTTCATTTGCCTGTGGCAAGTTTAGATGGGCATTTTTCTTTTTCAATAAAATCCCATGTGGAGATAATTTTTGATGAGGCTTATCAGCGAATTTATAGCCCTCTGGGATGGATCACACCATTGATGTGAGCTACAACGTGGCTCATTAATTATGATGTGGGCCACATCAACATTTCTTAACAATATCCTCTAGTCTATTGGGCCATAGCATGGATCCTAGAGGATGTTGAGTCACTTTGACCAGTACTTGTGTTTCCATAAAGAGGCCTGTGCTGCTTTCACAAAAAAAGGCTATTTTCCAAAACTAGAATATCCATGAATAACTTCTTCAAAGAACTATGTGCATTAGAGGTATTTTTCTAAAAAAAATTATATTTTAATTCTACTCTTACTAGCTTGAACCTACGAGTTTTTTTTTGTTTTCTCTCTTGGAAAAATTATTTTCTAGGAATTGTAAAATCAATTTGTATTTGTTTGGGGTGTGTCTTGCATACTATCCTTTGTGTACCCTTATACAACATGTCGGACCCTAGGATTGAGTTTCTCACCCCACATAACTATCACACATGGAAGCTCAAAATGATGCAATTGTTGCAATCTTGAGGTCTCTGACATCTATTGGAAGCTTACCAACCTGAGTTCACCAAGGCATTTGAGAAATTTGTTCATAGAAACAAAATGGATGAGGAAAAAGGACTCATTAGTCTTCATGTGTTAGATAATTTGTTTTTTCACATAGCTGAGGGTACAACACCAAAAGAAGTATGGGATAATCTTGCAGGGTTGTATGGTAAAGTCAACCAATTCAAAATCTTGCAACTAGAAACTGATCTCACTTCTCTTTCCCCAGATGCATTTCCCTCTATTCAAGATTTCCTTGCATGGTTCAAGTCTATTTTGTCTCAGTTGAAAGGTTGTGGTCATGTTAAAATAGATCGAGAGTGTATTTTCTTAATCTTGTGTAAGCTTAGAGGTCTTTTTCAAGTGTTTTCCTCTACCTTCTATTCTACTATGGATTCTATAGGTGAAGATCATAAGATGCCCTCATTTGAGGAATTTTGTGATAGACTAACTAGGGAGCAATACAAGTTACTTCAAATGGATTCTCTTCCTAAGAGTCATGTCGTGATGGATCAATCTCCTAAGGGCAAGGGTAAGTATAAGAAGTAGTCACAAAAAAATTCATCTATTGGAGGTAAGTCTCACTATAAGCCTCCCTATAGGCCTCCCTACAAGCCTAAGGTGAATAATGATCAGAAGCCAAAACCTCCTTCTCCTCCTCCTAACCCAGCACAATCATCTTCTTAGTATAAGAATAAACAAGACAATTATTATTTTCAAGGGAGACCAAGGCATGCTCACACACCATACTCTCAAAGACTAGAAACATTAGAAGAAGCTATGAAGAGGAAAAACATGGCAGTGCCTAATTCTTCTTACTCAACCAAAGGACAAGCCTTCTTAGCTAAGGCTTCATCATCTACAAGTTCCAGTGGGATTCTTGATTCTAGTTCTTCACATCGCATGACTCATTCTATTGACCTTCTTGATTCTCTTTCTAATAGTCCTACTTCACATATTACTATTGTGAACTCATCACACATTCCAGTTGTAGGGACAGGCTCAGTTCAAATGCATGATGGTAGCATTGATGATGTTCTTTTTAATATTTCATAGAATATCCTTTCCATCTATCAAATTTGCAATCATGGTGATGGAAAAATTGTTGAGTTTTCCGCTTCTAATATGATAGTTAAAGATATGCAGAATCCTAAAAAGGTTATTGTTATAGGCATAGTTGATCATGCAGCCTACTTGTATAGGTTTGATGGATTTTATTCTTCATATGGATCATCCCTTATTTCTCATGCAAATTCTATGAGCAAGATTTGGTATGAACGGTTTGGGAACCTGAATTATAGATATCTTCAGGAGATGAGCACACAAAACTTTGTAATTGGTCTACCTATGGAGTCTCTTCGGGTTGTGTTCTTGGCAAGCATCATCGAGATCCCTTTCCTAAAAGTATGGCCACACGAACTTTGACTCCCCTTTTGTTGGTGCATAGTGACCCCATGTCATTTTGAACTCCTTTTTCAGGGGCCAAGTATGTGTTCACCTTCATTGATGACTTCTCCAGGTGTACATAGGTGTATGTTTTAAAGTACAAGAATGAGGTCCTTCATTACTTCATGATTTTTCTTACATTTGTTGGGAAGCAGTCAGGATATTCCCTCCAAAATATCCATACAGATAATGGGGGGGAGTATGTCAATCATGCATTTATGAAATTTTGTCATACTCAAGGTATTCTTCATCAGCCTACAGTTCCATAAACTCCTCAGAAAAATGGTGTGGCCGAGTGGAATAATAGAACCTTACAGGAAATGGCCAATTGCATGCTTCAATCTTGGTCCATGGCTCCAACATTTTGGGTGGAGGTTGTCAATTGTGGCAACTATATTCACAATTGTGTGCTTCATAAGGAAGTACTGAATAAAACTCCTGAGGAGGCTTGGTCTCATTTCAAGCCCCAAGTATCCTTTTTTAGAGTATTTGGCAGTGATTCATGGACATTCATTCTTGATAATCGACACAAAGCGATGGAAAATAAAAGTCAGTGCTTCATTTTTATTCGCTATAGTGAGGATGTGAAGGGTTATCAATTGTTTGATCCTCACACTCAGGAGGTTCATTTTTATCATCATGTTCAATTTTGATGAATCCTTTACTCCAAAGGATTCTCCATTCTAGGAACCTCCCTCTCTTCTTCCATGTTCTTCTTCTGAAGATGTTTTTCCTTCAAATGGTAATGATGATGATGATGAGGATTCTCATGATCCTTCCATTCAAGAAGATGGTATTCATCTAGTTGTGGAAATTACTCCATCTTATTCTCCTCCACATGTACCTAGTCAACCCTTATGGGACTGAACAATTGTTGAGGATGTTGGTTCTCTTGCAGGTGAACCCATAGCTACTCGATGCATTCATTCTCAAACATCAGGTATTATTCTTTTGAGTCATGTAGTCTCTTCTGATCCTCAGAAGTTTTTGGATGCCTCGTGTATACAAAATGAGATAGTGCTATGGCTGAGAAGTATTCTTCTTTGATGAAAAATCATACTTGGGATTTGGTTCCTCTTTCTAAGGGAAGAAATATGGTTTGATGAAAATGGGTGTATCGTACCAAATTTGTAGCTAATGGTTCTGTTGATAAGTATAAGTATCGTCTAGTAGCTAAGGGGTTTTCTCAAGTTGAAGGTATGGAATATTCTAAGACCTTTGATCTTGTTTCAAAGATGAATTACATTCATCTTTTACTTTCTATTGCTGCATCAAAGGGTTGGTTAGTGTATCAGATGGATGTCAAGAGCGCTTTCCTACATTGTGATCTTAAAGAGGAGATCTATATGGGGCAACCACAAGGTTTTGTACTTAATTCTTCACTTGTTTGTAGGCTTTGACGTTCATTATATGGTCTCAAGAAAGCTCCTAGAGCTTGGTATGAGAAGATGGATAATTTTTTTCTTTCTTCTAGATTCACTAGATGCCACTCTGATCCTATAGTCTACATTCAATGACATGAAGGGCATCTTCACATTCTTGTTCTTTATGTGGATGACTTGATACTCACAGGGATTTCTTATGCTATGATTGAGAAAACTTAGAGATTTGATGAAACGTTTTGACATGACTGACCTTGGTTTCTTGCATTATTTCCTTTATCTTCAAATTCATCAGTCTTCTGCTAGTGTTTCCATTTTACAAAAGAAGTTTTCTCTTGATTTTTTCCAACGGTTTGGAATGGTTGATTGCAAACCAGCCCCTACTCCTTTTTAGTTAGGTGTTGTTTTGTCTACCAAATGTACTACTCCATCAGTTGATGCTACCTTGTATAGGAAGTTATTTGGTATCCTTTTGTACCTGACACATAGTCATCCTGATATTTAATTTCTAGTTAATCTTCTCTCATGGTTCTCTCAAGATCCTCATGAGATTCATTTGCAAGAAGTTAAGCACATTCTACGGTATATTCAGGGCACTATGCAGTTTGGTGTTCACTACAACTCAGTTATACTAAGATTATGGGCTTCACTGACTCAGATTGGGATGGTCATGTCAACAACCAAAATTCTACCTTAGGATTTGTTTTCTACCTTGGTTCTGGTCTAGTAGCTTGGTCTTGCAAAAATAAAACTGCTATTTCATTATCCTCAACTGAAGCTGAGTATTGAGGAGCAGTCTTGGCTAGTCAAGAGATTATTTGCCTTCAACATTTAATGGCTGAGTTTGGATTTTTGATAACTCATCCCACTACTCTTTGGTGTGAGAACCAAATTTCCATCTATATTTCTCGCAATCCTGTGGAGCATCAACACACAGAAAATATTGAAATCCACATGCACTTCATTTGATAACTCATTTAAGATGGTATTTTGTCTTTGGAGTATTTTCCTACAGATCAGCAGGTTGCAAATATATTCACCAAACCTTTAGCATTTCCATGCTATCATGAATTGCATCTAATGTTAGGGGTCAAGGAAATTGTCCTTGGGAGGTCTTGAGGATTCCTCCTTCCATTTCAATGTTTTTCAACATTTGTTTATTCTCTTTTGGAGAGGAGTTTTCTCCCACTGGGTTTTCTCCTTTTCTCTGGTTATTAGAGATCATTTTGTAGATGTACATGGGTACCTAACATGGATTTTTCTTCCAAGACCCATATATTTCTCTACTATGTTTTATTTTACTCCCTATGTTGCACTTAAGGGGGTGTGTTGGAGTAATATTGTGTCACCAATTTACTCTTTATCTAAGTTTACTTAGGTAACCTCATTAATGAGGTAGATGGAAATCATTGAGTCTTATTTGGACTCTTACTTATCTTAAGGATATTGTAAAGTTCTATTAGAACTCTACTTTGTCCAAGTTGAGACAAGTGTCTGGACCATATCCTTTTTTTATATATTCTCTTGCCTATTTAATAAAGGCTTATTGTATGCTTATACACACCTCAATCAATACATTTTCTAGTGTTTATAACTGCTCTCTTCTTTTGCTGGATGTCTGGAGACTGGGTTCTGGGTATAGGATAGTTTATCCTAACAATAAAGAACCTGAGTACTACAAGAACTTTGTGTATTATGAACCTGATAATACCTAGGACATAGGAAATAGTGATTGGATAGCAACCATGTCAACCACTAAATTCATCAACACAAACCTTGTTGCAACCTGTGCAACTTGAGCTGCTAACTATTGAAATCGAGTCTCAAATTGAAGAAATCGAGTCATAGATAGAGAGAACTAAGTCTTAGACACTGGAACTTGAGTATCAATTAGAGGAGTAGAACAGAATGTTTGAGCATGGTGAACCAAGTGGAGCAAGCCCAAAATCAAAGAGGAAGGAACATGTACTTGCCAAATATGTTAGAAGCCATCATGTACCTAAGAAAATAATTGGAGATCAAATAGAAGTATAATGACAAGGAAAAAACTTAAAGGTACATGCTTTCTTAGTGAAATTGAACCTAGATCCATTAAAGATGCATTGAATGATGAAACTTGGATAAAAACCATGAATGGAGAGATTGAACAGATAAAAAAGAACAAAACCTGGACTCTTTTACCTAGACCAAAAGACAAGAATGTGAATGGTACTAAGTGGGTTTTTAGAAACAAGATGAATGAAAAAGGTGAAGTTTCTAGAAACAAAGAAAGATTAGTGTGTAAAGGATATGTTGAAGAAGAGGGTATTGATTATGGAGAAGCTTTTGCTCCTAGTGCAAGGATTGAAGGAGTAAGAACTCTTCTGGCATATGCAACACATGAAGGATTAAAGGTATACGAAATAGATGTAAAATATTCATTCTTGAATGGAATTCTAGAAGAGGAAGTCTATATCGAGCAACCTGAAGGTTATGTTGATCCGAAAAAATGAAATATGATTTGTAAATTGCATAAAGCCTTGTATGGACTGAAGCAAGCTCCTAGAGCTTGATATGAAAGATTGCATGGTTACCTAGCAAGTATTGGATTTCAGAGAACTAATAAAAATAGTATCTTGTACATCAAAGAAGGACCTCAGAAAAAGATACTATTAGCAGAGATATTTGTTGATGATATACTATTCACTGGACATGATGATTTATGCAAAGCATTCTCTGAAGCTATGAGTAAGGAATTTGAGATGTTTATGTTTGGAGAAATCAAATTCTTTGTTGGTTTACAAGTTCATTAGATGAAGGATGGTATCTACATTACTCAGTCTAAATACATCAAAGAGATACTAAATAAATTTGGAATGGAAGATTCTAGACCCATTGGGACACCTATGTCTACTAGACATAATTTTTCTAACGATGATGACTCAAAGGAGGTAAATCGGGCTACCTACAGATTTGTGATTGGTAAACTTCAATATGTTGTTCACACTAGACCTGATATTGCATTAGGAATTGGTATTGTTTCAAGTTTTTTAGCTAATCCTAGAGAGAATAATTTGATGGCTATCAAAAGGATTCTGAGATATCTTAAGGGTACTGAAGATTATGGATTATGGTATAAGAAAGGAGGAAACTTTGATTTTATTACTTTTACTGATGTTGATTGGGAAGGAAGTGTTGATGATAGAAAGAGCACCAGTGGTGGAGCGTTATTCCTTGGAAAGAGGTTACTCTCATGGAGCAGAAAGGAACAAAATTGCATCTCTTAGTCTACAATAGAGGCATAGTATGTTGTTGTACCAGTAAATTGTTCAAATATCATATGGTTCAAACAACTATTGTCAGGTATGAAGGAGGAAATCAAAGAACCATTTATTATCTATTGGGACAACACTTCTCCTATTAACATTTCAAAGATCCCTGTGATGCATACTAAGACTAAGAATATTGCAATAAAGTATCATTTATTGAGGGAATTGGTTCATGACAAGGAAGTAAGGTTGGAATATGTGAATAATAAAAAACAAATTGTAGACATATTCACAAAACCTTTTCCTAAGGATGAATTCTTGTATCTTAGAGGAAAGCTAGTGGTGATTCCCATAACTGAGGCTCACTAATGGATAGATTAGTGATGCATCAACCGAGCTATAGAACAAATTTAACATGTTGATGTAGATTTTCAAAGGTCATTGTATATGAATCAATACATCAGGTATGCTACAATTTCATTGGATAGAGTCTTTGGCATTTGGATGTCAAAGAGGGAGAGATTATTGATTACATGCCAAATAAATTATTAAGGTAAAATATTATTGATGACAGAGGGAGAAATTTTATCAGAAACAGAGATTGATGTAAGAGGGATAAATTTGTATTTCAGTGATTGTGAAGACAAAGGGAGTTTTTTGGATGAGAATTAGACTGAAGATAAGGACATTAATGAAATTTTATCCTTGTTTCTATTGCTCTAAAATTCTTTGTATTATGACATGTTGTGTTGGAATCAATGCCAAAGAGGGGGATTATTGAAGACAATTATTCAATTGTTTATTGTCATTGATGTATACACAAATGTAGTGATATTACACAAATGTCTATACCTAAACCGAGCACATTCAATGTATGCCAAGCTCTCTCAGGCGTTGAAGAAGACCAATTGATTTTCATTTCTAACTGAGTTCACTCGGGCTATATAACAACAGTCAGGCATTGAAGGATTATAGTGTTAACTGAGTTATATATTTAGTGTCAGCCGATTAATACCAGTTTACACTTTATGTTCAATTGGTTATATGTAGCCGATAGACTTAAGTTTTATTATTTATTTGGAAGGTTATTCAAGCTGACTTGACAAGAACTATCAAATATATAATAGGTCAAGTTTGGATTGAATATTGAGGAGTAATAAGAAGAAATATATGGCAGAGTTTTGATATGAAGAGTGAAGGAAAAATTAGATGGGATTCTGATTAAGGACAAAATATCCAAACAGAGCTGCAATATAATATTTGATTAGTGTGTATCCAGTTTAAAACTAGAGTAGAGATATAAAACATCAAAGTAAGTTTCTTCGTCAAACAGGTCAATCTATTTTTACTCTCTAACAATTGTAGCAGTGATCCAAATATCTTTAGAGAGTAGACTTAACAGTCTTTCATAAATCCTCTCACAAGGTGGCATTTCTACATTGAAGTGTTTGAAGACCTCTAACAAGGCCACTCCTCAGAGGGTGATTAAATCCTCTAATAGGGTCACACCTAAAAGTGTGCTTTGTAACCTTTAACATGGTTGGCTCTTAACAGGGCTCACTTCAGAAGAGTGAAAAATAGTAACTAGTTTCAATTGGTGGTTTTCCCAAATTGGGTTACCATGTTAAATCTTCATGTCATGTGTACATGTTATTTGATTTATGCTTTATGTTTCTCCACTTAATCACTAAAGGATAATCATAGTTAAATAACTTAAGATTGCTTTGTTAACCGAGTAATAACAAAACATCTTTGTTAACTGACTAAAAATGATAAGCTTGATTAAGAAATCTAAGGGACTTGCATTTGTTATTGTGGTAACTTATTAAACCCTCCCCTCTCAATTAATCAACCCATTTCCAACATATATATGTACCAAAGATATTTATTCCACAAATAGGAACAAGTACATCCAACATCATAGTTCTAAAAATCTGCATGTACTAAATCTATTCTGCATATAACTAAAATACTAATGTCGAATTGACAACCAACAAACAACCAAGTGATACTGCCAATAAAAAATGACATAGATACGCAACCGATAGAAAGGTTTTGACGTAAATGACAATAATGTCAGCATCTTCTCAATATGTTTAACAATATCCCCCTTTAGCATTGATGCCAAAAAAACAAAACTCCCTAAAATCACCATGAATTAGATATGTCTTTAATGTTTTTTTTCCTAATTCTCTCCCCCTTTTTTCCATAATGGAAAATGGCCAAAACACTAGAACTTAGAAAATCAAAGGACAATAGTCCTAACTTGTTGGAATAATGATCTATTTGGCATCAGTGAATGCACTTAATGAAAACACTTATTCGATTTTGAATGCTTACCGAGCTCATCACTCAGTCCACAGACTATACCGAGCATTCAGTAAAGCTCACCGATTAATCAGTTCAAACTGAGCAGTAAGGCAGTCACCGAGTATATGAGAAGAAAAACAGTTACCGAGTAGACGGTAGTCACCGAGTCATCAGTCGAAGATAACCGAGAAGTCAGTTACTACCGAGTCACCAGTGGTTACCGAGTGACAATATATCTACTGAGTCACCACAGCTATCGAGTTCCAAGCTACACTTCGGGACTAGTATGGACCGAGCTTCTACTCTTACCAAGAGCATGACGATGCTGAGTATTGTAGTGGATGCCGAGTATCAGAAGATCACCGAGCCAGCTTGAGGAACCGA
>MU226035.1:1488711-1516541 GCA_018584345.1 Thuja plicata
TTGAATCAGTTTTGTAAATCCTTTTACCGGGTAGACTTAATAGTCTTTTGTAAATCTCTTAACCGAGTGCATACTTCATTGTATGTTTGTAAATCCTCTAACAAGGTGGACCTAGCAGTCCTAATTGATTTTAACAAGGCAGATCATCAGAAGTGATCATTGTAAGCCTTAACCGGCCAACTTTATACTGCAGTACCAAAGTTTTGTGGGTACCATCCCCACCCCAGTTTTACTTTCTATTTGGAAGGTTTCTGGGTTACCAATCTTTGTGTTATGTGCTATGTAAGATTACATTTTCATGCTTGCAGTAGATTAGATGAATGAATGGTTAGAGAATATAAAAGTGCAGAAATGTTTTAAAGTTTTAAGTGTTACTGATTCACCCCTCCCCTCTCAGTAACTCTGTTAGTCCTGAATATTTCCAACACTAACTATAATAACTTTTTTATACCTTTCTTTGGTGATTGGAAACTTCCTCTTCCACTTAGCCACAACAAAAGCCATATTGGCACATAGACTATCATGCGCTACCAGCATGTTTAATTATGAATTCCAATCTAGAGATTGGAAATGATTCTCACAATATTCTGCATCATCAAACACAGATATTCTCCCCAAATATCAAATCTAAAATTATGAACTCTTTGTAACTCATCGACAAACAATCCAATTTCCATCTCTTTAATTTTATCATGATCAAATTATTCCAATTTTGTCTTCTCCAACATACTTGACATGACAACACTAGTATCGTGAACAACCAATTGAGATTCCATCTTTGCACTTAAGCACATAAATTGAAATTCTCACAATTTTTTGCTAACAAATTCATTTGTTCTTGTTTCCACAGTGACAAATGATTTCAAAAAAAATTCCTTTATAACCTTGATCATCATAGTTACAATTCTCGCTGAAAATTAATTATTACTGATGCAATCCATTCGTACAACACATATCAATCAACTGGAACATATCTAATCATTGATTTATCACCCAACATACTAGAGACAAGATAGTTGCAACCCATATCACTTTAGAGTAGGGGAGTAACCAATTTAACATTTTAATACTCAACCTAAGCCAAAGCATTTGACTCAGGTACTAGAAGAGCTAGTACCATGATCCAGTATCATAAAATTCTCTTTACCAATATATTTCTTATTCCATACCATTACTATCTTCTCAAATTCATCTAAAATTGTAACATTCCTATCATTCTCAGACTTTATCAGAACACTATCAGATCTACAAGTGTTAACATAATGATCGACTTGACCACATTTGAAGCAATTGGCATTGCTTTTCCCTAATATCACTGAATAAATTCTAGTACTCTATTGATTACCCTTGTGACCATAATTTTGACATACATAAATATTTTTTATTAAAGATATTGTTCATCCCATTTCCCTTAACCCGATTATATACATGACTGAATTTCATTGATTTTATTTATGACCAAACCTATGGTATTTAAATAATTGAACCTTATATTCCCTCCTAATCTTACATTCAATAGCCTTATGATGAAAAATCCTGCACATAAAATAGTAAGCATTAAAATATAAGTACCTTTGAGCATTTGATTGTCTGAATAGATGCCTTCTTGAAGTTGTTCCTTGATTCCTAACCTTGCTTGATACCTTAGACTTTGATTCAACTTTTACTTCCTTGCCTCTCTCTTTGATGTTTAGATCTACACACTCACTGGTGAATTCCAATCCTTGTCTTTGTGACCATTCTACCGAGCTAAAATTTGATCCCTAATTGTACTTCTCTCACAAACCTTTGCTTCAAATCCCAACTTCCTCAATTGCTAATTTAGATTTTTATTTTCTACCAAAATCTTCTTGATGATATCTTTTAGATCTCCTTAAATCTTCTTCCATTCTTCCATTTTCTTTTTAAAATCTTCCTTGATAAATTCCTTATTATTATTATTATCACTCAATTTATTTTCAAAATTTGCTAACTTTTATTTTGACTCCTTCATTTCCTGACTTACTTCCTTGGGCCTTGCTTTGAATTTTTAGATCTGATCCGTCAAATTTGAGATATATGATTTTTTTTCCTTAAGGTTTTCTTTTGGATCCTCATTCTCAGATTTAGTGCACTCAATGTCTCTCATCATGACCTACTTATCTTTATTAGAATAGTATTATCCTTCCATCTGTTCAAACATCCTAGATCTCCCTCAAGCGGTTAAGCTCTATCTACAAGAGACCAAGCTATGATACCAACTGTTGAATAGGCTAAATAACTTAGAGGAGGTATATGAGTTATTCCAAAAATAATTTCTAAATCTTATATTGATATGGTATACAAATAAACCGTTCAAATAATTAAGAAATAATAAGAATAATGAACACAATAATACTAGATATAACATGGAAACCCAAGATGGGAAAAATTACGGATAAGCTAATTCTCATGAAATTTTTTATAGAGGGCTCACTCTTGTTTGGCTCACTATCGGTCATGCTAACTAATTTTATACAAAGGATGTATTGCAAAATATGTCTTATAGAAAAAATGTGAACCGATAAAATTGTATATACATATGCACAAAATAGTTCCAGTTAATAACATAGTAATTAATCAACAATACTAGATTCAGTATATATCTTATGCTTGTACACACCAAATGTTTGCAACACAGTATGCAAATCCTTCTCTTGATACCATATTAATACTTTTCTTAACTCCCTTCTGCTTACAAACTACTGCCAGAAATTCACCGAAACCAACTCACTGTATGTCACCTTTATCTCTCTCAAACACTCATACTACAGATAGAAAATAACTTCTCTTTTTTATATATACATTTGATAAGATAACTACATAAGGTGTTCAAGCCACAAAAAATATCGAATTAAATACAAAAGATATTACCATTTTATTTAACACACTATCACTGAACTTAAATATAGGTCATATATAAGAATTCTTCATACCACACTTTTTAATGTTTGTATCTTCAATCGTATGATCATTTAGAATACATACAATATATGTTGATTAATAATAATATATAATATATGTTATATTATTATTAATCATATGAAATTAATTAATATTCAATATTAATCTATTATATTATTCTAAATTAACTATTGATTGATGAAACATTATAATATTGATTAATTTATAATTAATGGGAAGATACATGTCCTTTAAGGACATGCCTCTCTAAAGGCATATATATGTAATCAATTTTCATTATATTAATCTTAATAATAATGAATAGACATGTTCCATGAAGGGACATGTCTCTCTTAGCCTCATTCCCAATATAAATTAAAGAGATATTATTGCATTTGAAAAACACATAACATAGAGTGCTATTACATTTGCAGTTATCCTAAAACTTAACATGGTAACATAGCCAGACTACATATGTAACAGATTAGTTTGTTGATGGTGAATCGGTGACTATCTCAGAAAATATAGTCTAAGTAAAAGGAATCTTTTCTAAATGTGATGAATCAATATGTGATGAATTTACTTTTCATCCTTTATGGTAATACCACAATCCTTAAGGTGTGCTCTAAGCTCATTGGCTTTGTTGATTTAATCTTAAATTATGTTAAAGTTCTTAGGATCCAAGTGGATAATATCTACCTCAAGTGAGTATCCCTAATCCTCATCCACTTTACCATACAAATATTCAAGTTTATCCCAAGCTTCCTTAGCATTCTCGTAGGTTTTAATATGAAACATGAGATCTCAGTGAACACACTCTCTAAAAATTCCTAAAGCCATATCATTTTTGATCTTCCAATAAGTTTCTACATTAAAATCTACATTAGGATAAATGGGTTCTTTAATTGTACCATCCACATGATGATTCAAGCTTTTTACTACTAATGTGCTCCATGCATTATCTTTCCATGTTGGATAGTTATTTGAAGTTAAAAGTAGAAATTTAGGTGAAGCCATAATGAAAATATGAAAACAACACAAGAGAAAAAGAGACACAATCACACAAGACAGCCCTCTCCCCTAAATTTACTCAATCAAAGAACCCACCCCCTTGCACACCCCCCCCCCCCCCCCCCCAAAAAAAAAAAAAAAAAAAAAAAAGAATGATAATTTTGATAGTTTATATATAGTGCATGTACAATTACAATTTGCAAAACAATAGCTAAGTGGAATTATGATTTTAATTTTATAGCTTCCTTCTTGAGGCCAAATCAACCTCAAAATAATATTTCTAAGGATCAAACTGAAATCCTAGCATTACAGTGATCATAAATGGCCAAAAAAACTCTAGTTGGCTACAAACTAGTTGCAAATATGAAAAGTAGACAAAAATTTGTCCACTTTCAAAAAAATGACACCTAAAAATGTGTTTGTATGAGCCCAAATGAAGCCTCCAAAGTTGAAAAAACAAGGATTGGACAAGTATAGTCACCAAAAACTGAGATTTCTACAAAAACTAATAGCACCACTACAAAACTCAGGAGATTCTACCCAAAATATTAAAAAAAATGCACTAATAAAGGAGTTTGCATGACCAAGTTATGGCCCTCCAAAGTTGGACTACGAATCTGAAAATACAAATGGTGAGGTGTAAAATTTTTCAAACCCTACTAATGTCATCACTTCACAAAATTAAATTTGGAGGTCAAATGACCATCATAGAAAAACAAAAAAACACAATCTTGACGTCCAAATAACTGTCAATTTGTTTTGATGAATAGAGGCCTTTTCAATTAATATATAAAAAGTATTGAGTGTGGGAGGTTGAGACTTAGCTGTCTACCATACAATATGAAATTGAATGGAGAAGTGATCTAACAAGGTCACATCAACAAGTGGAATAACTGGCAAGACTTTTTTTTTGGAAACAAAGAAAAAATATTGTGCCAAAATCATGGCACGATCAAGCCATTTATGGATTCTCTCAGAAGAGGCTCTAAAATTAGACCACATATGCCAAACTCTATTAGGATGGCAACATCCAATGTTGGGATAAAATAGGCCCAATTTATTATGTATGTAATACCAGGCTTCTTGTTCACCAACTATCCATAAAAAAGGCAAAATGGCATCCTTGTTAGAAGCCACTTCGACCATATTAAAGTCACCACAAAAAATCCAAGTTTCAGGTGGCAGAGAATCTGCAAGCCAATGCCAAAGGTGAGATCTCTCAACAACATCAATGGGAGCATAAACATTAACTATGACAAAAGAATGATTCTCAATAATGAAAGTAGCCCAAACAGATCTTTGCATGGGGTCTGAGCCATGATTGATTAAAAAAGAATGCCAATGAGGAGAGAGGAGAGTAACAACTCCACCTCGACCAACTTTGTGCTGAGAACAGAGAGCAAGGCTCTTAGGCCAAATAACTTTGTAGGCAACATCAAGCAAAAAATTGAAATTTTAACTTCCTGGAGGCATAACACATCTAGATGACCAACACAATGACACACATCCCTAACAGAATACTTTATGGGCAGGTCTGTCAGACCCCTAACATTCCATGAGATGTACTTCATGAGAAAACAGTGTCGTCCATACCATCACCATCCCAAAGGGAAGAAAAATTATTTGACAAATAAGTTGGAGTGAAATCATTCCCAGGAGACTCCATTAAAATATTTCCTCTTTTTCCTAAAATACCATCTAGTGCGGTCTCAACACGCCCATCAGGGATGTGACAGCGGAAAAAAATTGGAGGGGTCAAAATCACAGAAGCTGCCTAAGGTGTGAAAACCCAAGGAGGGTTAACACCAGAATCAAAAGTCTATGTCCCCTACTGGCCAGGGTTTGAAATGGGAGAATTATTCCATGCATGAGAAGAAGCTCGAGCCACAATAGGAGGAAGTGACAGCTATGCAGTGGAAGCTGAAGCAGCAGGCTTGACTTTCTTGTTCTTGCAGCTGACTATTACCCAGTCTTCTTTCTTGGTTTCCTCTTTTTTACCAGAATCAGCAGGTCGCAAACCAGAATCCTTAGGAGGAGGTTTGAGATGAGGAACTGCCAAAGGGAAGTCCTTGATCTTGTGCTCTGCAGATTGACAATTATAAAAAAGTGTTGGGAAGGTTGAGGATTGGTTGCGAAAGCTTGGACTCCTCAACCATCAATTTTAGCGTGTCGGTCCGAGAAAAAAATGGAGCTTAAATTTGATGGCTTGAAGACCATCACAAATAAGATAATAACAATAGAAGATGATGGGCAAATAAACATCAATTTTAAACATATAAAATGTTGACATCACTTGGCTTACCAGGGTGCTGTCTAAGTAGGATGTGATTGGGATCACTGTGTGTTAGAAACTGATAGGGAATTTTGTCATAATTTGATAGGCCTCTAGGGGGCTACACGATTTTTAGATCTAAGTGAAACTTTTGGGAAATGAGTGCGCTACTTAGTGGTGGTAGAGGGTAGTGGTAGGTTACAAAGATTAATCCCACACTCACCACATGAAGTAACTCTACCTTTTTTTTATCAAAGCCCATGACATATGTAGCAAAGCAGTTGGAAAGGGTCCGTGGGATATGAGATGTGACCACCAAATATTCTATATAGTTGGCTCGTTGATTGTGCGGTGGCTGGGACCAGACCATCTAATGTGCACATGTCCCTACAAAATATTACCTACAATATGCCAAGATCTAGAAGCCCAATGAATAGAACAAGATAGACAAAATGATATGATCAATTAATTGATTAATTTTAATAATGATAATAATGCATATAATAAATAAGTTCAATGTAGATATGCCTACATCTATAGGCAATGCATAATAACTAGGAGATAAGAAAGAGATAACCTATCACCCACACTAGATAGAATCACATGTCCACCAAAGATGGATCATCCTCTATTGTATAATGAAGTATGTGTAAACATGTGCAACAATGTGAGGATTATAATGTGATAAGAGCACTAAAGGTGCATCTCACACATAAAATGAAAATGAAATAACAATTATCACCACCTAAAGTGGAATTTATCCTACACTATGTGCAGGAATAAGATTAAAACTACTATGTATGCATTATCCTAAGTAAGCTTAAGTAAAGTATACTTATAATTAATTAATTACACCAACAAGCATATTTTCATAACACCATTGTATAAGTAGAATTTATGCTTGGAATTACCATCACAAAATGACACCTACCCTTTATGATTTATTCCTCCTTCCACTTAAGAATATTTTCCTAGTCCTTCTACCACCCTGGGCACAAATTTCACTTGGAAGAATGATCTTAAAACTGTCTTAGTCTTAGGTGTAGTTTACTTAAGTTCTTACTACCCTTTTTGTGGTTTTTTATTAGAGACACAACTTAAAATTTCATTGAGGGATAAATTTTGTGGCAAATCCAAGAAAATAATGCACCTTGAGTAGATCACATAATCAGTTTTGTAGTTGAAGAGTTGTCGAATAAGGATCACTAGACTAAATATGAAAACTAGGAAGCAAACCCATTCCTATCAACCCTCATTAACGAATAATCCAACTGGCCTAATTCAAATAAATTGGGGTTGGTAAGAATTGTACATAATTAGGATTTTATTGTATTAAATTATTATTATTTTTTCTTGTTGATGTTATTGTATAAGATAGAAAAAGAAATAGTTGTTAAGATGCAAATTGACAATAATAAGCTATAGATTAAATATACATACTATAATTACATATCTATAAAAGGGAATAAAAAATGAACCCATTGTTGAAATTCAAACTTAAAAAATTGGGACTATGTGGCTAGGTGACCTAGTTCTAGTGACAACTGATGAAAAACTATAAAAAATGGATTTTGAATTAAGATCTCACTCTTATCCTCTCCCGGAAGTTTTACAAAAGGAGTGTCTAACTATGTGACTAAGACATAATGTTCAAGATTTTTTGCTCTTCAAAGTATGTATATATTTGTCTCAGCCTGCCCTTCTTGGATCTATAATTCTTCTTTCTCAAATATAAAAACCCACACAATAAGAGGGAAAAATGGTGTTGGAATATATTAGAGCATGCATGTTTGTTGCATTAGAAATATTTTCATATGTTTCATTAATTAATTATGCACATGCTCAAGAGTATTCTCATGCATATTTTCAAATGTTGGGTTTTTTTTTTTCAAGTGCATTGTAGAGTCTCCAAATTTGCCTTCTTGTGTAAATTTGGATTTGGGGTATTTTTAATAGCTTTTGAAGAAAAATAATCATCAAATTTTTTCAGGATTTTTTCATTTTTGGAAAGTTTCTAATTTTGATAAGTTTTGACTTTTGCAAAGTTTCCATTTTTCAAAAACTTTCTATTTTAGGAAACCGTGCAAACCCTACTTTTCCCTAAAAAGCTTCTTATGGTTTTTTCATAACTTCAGAAAACAAACTTAAAATTGTGCAAAGAAGATATCATTGGAAAGATAATTCTAGGACCAATCTACTTGTCGAAGGATCTCAAAGTCATCTATCCATATATACAATCATTTTTTTCTAGATTGTGTCCACGTATATTTTATGCAATTTTTTTTTTTGTGTTTTCACTATCTTCTTAATTACTTTGGTGTTTAAGCATCCGAAATGGATATGTTTGCATTGGATGAATTCAATCGGGTTCATCTTAATGGATTTCTAGCACTTATACCCTATTTGGAAATATTGAGGATCTTTTATATGCTCTTCTCTAGATTTGTACACAAACACAGATAAAAGTCACTCTTGTGTATGTTTTTTTTTGAGAATTTTGCAAATTATGTTGTGCCTTATTTTGTACATGCATTGTTAATAGAGAACCATGAGGGGTTTTTATAATGCCTTTTGTCTTGTCATCACACCTTTGTTTGGTGAGTATCCCTTTGCTATAACATTGAACCTCATAGATTCATGTCCTGGGTATGTGTGCATTAGACTCATAGCCTTTTATTAATTACTGGTACTTTCTTGTGCACATTAATATTCTCCTTCATGAAATCCTTAGTCAAACACATTTTTAGTGCACCTAACATGCCTCTTTTTTGTCAGCACTATGGGATATTTCTACATTTTTTTTCTAATTCTTCCTTTGTTCCATAGTTGATCAGTTCTTTATAATATTGACACTTGTATACTTAACAAGAAATTTCTTGATTGCATGGTTGAGTAGTGTTGTTGGAGCCACTCTTACATATTCATGTGCCATTTGTATCTTCGACTAACATACATTTTTCCATTTTTTGCCATCTATTCATTACTCGAGGAGTGCAATTAAGGGAACTCATGTAGATTATTTTCTTCTTCATCTTGATCATGATCCTTTTTAGAGGAGGTTACTTATTTTAGTACTATAGCAATAATCATTCGATAGTTTTTTGCAACTTCTTTGTGCTTTGATGATGTTCTTCATATTCCTACTTTTTTGGTGACATGTCTCATTTTATTAGCTCCATAGTTGATCAATTATTTAGATTTTTTGGAATAATGTGCATATATGTGTTGTCATTGATGTTTTTTCATTCATGTGAACATATTTCTATTGTTTTCTTGGCAATATTCTTGTTATGTTTAGTGAGTTGTTTGGTTCGGTGTGCTATGTGTGTTGAAGATGAGAATCTACGGATGTATCGGTGTATTGAGGGTTGTCTGTAGTTGATTCGTATCAATTTATAGAGGTTTGCATGGTGATTTGAGTGAGATATGATTTTCTATATTGAGACTTGTATTTTTACTTGTTCAGTGGTGACAGTGTGACAGTATCTAGTTCGGTATGGTTCGACATTGCAATATTTTAATACGTGGATCTATGTAGTGTGTTTGATAAATTTATGTGTGTCCTCAACTGAATTGGTTCATGATTTGGAGGTTTGCAAGATATTTTTATTGATTGATAGTCATTATTATTATGTTCTTGAGGTTTGGTTTACATATGCTGATGATTTTAGAGATTTGATTTGATGTGGATGTTCCTGAGGTTATTATTGATGCTTCTGGATATTTATAGATTGTCCTCCTTTTGTGTTTCTGGTTTTCATTGATCAGGGCTCTCACATTTTGTGATTTTTGGTTGGTGAGTTTGTATTCTTCATGCTCTTGGCTGACTTGATGGTTGTAACATGTTGCAGATGATCGAGGCATAATTATTGGAGGTGTTTGATGTTCAAGGCATCTGATATTGGACCGTGTTATGTCTTAGATTTTATTCATTGGTTTGTATTTAATATTTTTAATTGAGAGGCTATGTTCTTAATATTTAGGTGGTGAGAATTTATCCGACCTTGTTTACTTCTTCAAGGTTGAAGAGATGTATAAATGTAATTGTGTCCTAGTGTGGATAGAGTGATTATATGATAGTAAGAGAGAGTGGATGTGTATGTCCGAATAAAGGAAAAGATCTAGTGTGGAAAAGAAAGTTGTATTTGTGCTTCAAAATAACTGACTCGGGAATGCTGAAGATACTATTATCTAGTTCATGATATGTGGATGACTATAGTCCAATTGTTATAATGCAGTGAGCATTCCTAGGGCAAGAATCCTTTTTTATTTGAGCAGTGAGCTCTAAGAAGTGTGTCAGAATGCATGTGCATTCCTATTGTAATACTCCTAACATGGTATAGTTATTTTAATAGAGTACATTATCTTGTGGGTTCATCCACACTAGTTTTTCCCTTAACAATTTTTTTCACAAAAAAATATCTTGGCATTATGTGTTGTTGATGTGTTGTCGACTTATGCTTCATTGTCTATTTATCAAATCTGAGGTTTAGAGTTGATTTTTTGTTAATTTGTTAATTTTTTGTATTTTGGCGATAATTAATTAAAGCTCCCTCTAAATTGTGTGCTTCCATATTTCCATCAATTGGTATTAGAGCCTTTCAGATGCTTAATCACTTGAGGTGATTCAAGATGATAGCCTTTAAGAAGGATAGTCTGAGAATTGGTGGCACTAATTATACTCTTTGGAAAGGTCGCATGGAATGTCATTTGAAGTGCATTGGAGAATATTATTGCGAGATTACTAAAAAGACTCATGTTCCTCGTGCAAGTCTTGCATCTGCTACTCCTAATGAGAAGAAGAAAGTTGAATACAATATCAGATCTAAGGAAGCATTGTTAAGTTCCCTATTTGATGCTGAGTACAAAAATGTTATGGAATTAAAGACTGTGCATGAGATCCTGAAGAAGTTGGAGACATTATTGTTACTCCAATTGAGCATTTAAGTTGTCATTAGTATTCAAGCACTCAACATGGACAATCGGTAACAGATTCACAAACATGACAGTTGGTATATTCACTGAAGTAGAGAGTTAATCAAGAGCATTGATCACACCCAGAGTTAACCGAGTATAGTGATACCCAAGCTGACAGACTACACTAAGCAGTAGACAACACTGAGCACCGAGAGACAAACATAACTGAGTGGAACAGAGGCGACATAAAAGTTTGTTATGGCACATTATTTTATGTAACAAATTTTTTCCAACCAAGATAACCATTTACACAATCAAGGAAAACATTAATTATGGATATACAACATTAATTGTTTATGTCTCCTATGTTAGATGATCAAGGTAAATTATGTACACCATTGATCTTAGGGTAGAGATATAATTGTGAAACCCTAATTAGGTCATAAAGTTTGATATATAAATGTATAGATGTCAAATTTTGTAATGTATGTTGATCAAAAAATGATCAAGTAGCCGTCATACTACAAACATCAGAGATCACACAAGGGATTTCAAGGACTAAGACTACATTGCAGAAATCAATTTTCATAACAGAAGCAAGCCTACCAAGTAGAACAAAGAAGGTATTATCATTCACCTTGAAGTGATATGTTTTGTATATACTTAATGGATCAGTATCAACAATATTGAAAATGTATATATTTTAGATCAAACATTTGTTACTCTCTAACAATTATAATAGGGTAAAAGTATGAAGCTGTGTCGCACTTGACGAATATTTTCGTAGTTTTGGCCAAAAAAAGAATTTCCATACATATGTGGCACAAATGTGGTTCCATGTGGCGTCGATGTGGCAAATGAGTTTCAGCCAAAATAGGTTCGGTCAGACTAGTTTCAGCTGAAAATTCATTAGTAAATATAAGCCAACTATGTTCTATAAATGAAGAATTGGTACATATTTATATAGGGGGTTTCGACCGGAACTAGTTCGGCCGAACTAGTTCTAGCCGAACTAGTTTTGGCCAAAACTGTCTATGTGGCATCCTATGTGGTAGCCAAATAGGCAAAAATTTCAAAATTATAGAACTTCTCACTTAGAAAATTGATTTCTTCATCAAAAATCAACCATTTCTAAAATCTAAATATACCTGTTTGTAGAACTCAAAGTCTAGATTATGGTTATATAGTTTTTATTGTGTTTTGATTACATATAATATATTATAATTTGAAAAAAATTCAAGTAGGTATTTTAACATTGAAGAACATGCTCATTCGAAAAAAAAAAAAAAAAATAACAAATCATTTCGAAAATTTTTAAAACTTATATTTAACACTAGAGGAGGGAGTTTTCTTCAAGAATAGATAATTTGTTTCGCATTTGGTGTAGATTTTCTAGGGAAAATTAGGTGGGAGAAAAAAAATGTTAATTTTGGGTAACTCTGCCTTTCAATAGTTATAATAGAAAAAATATATACCGAAAACCAATATTTATTTTTTCTCCACTAGCTTTACATGTCATCTAAAATATATCTTGAAATCAGAGGAAAACAAGATTATTTACATATATTTTGTTGGTGGGAACTAGACCCTCTATTTTTAGCATTTTTCAGCAATTAAAAAATAGACTTAAAAAATTTAAAAACTATGTCAATTATTATTCAAAAAAATTTAAAAAAATTATAGGCATAAACTACATCCACTTTTACACATTTCGTTAGTTTACATCATTTTCAAATTCTAAACACAAATGCCACTTTTATGTCATTAAATTTTAACAGTTTTTCATGTCATGGTCCTCTTCCTTTATAAAAGTGTTACACAGGTTTGTACTTTTACCCAATAGACCCCTAAATCTCTTAACAAATTAGATTTAACCATCCTTTTGTAAATCTCTTAACTGAGTGCACACATAACTTGTATTTCAAAATCCTCACACGAGGTAGATCTAATTGATCTCATTGTTACTCCTAACAGGGTAAGATCATCAGAAGTGACCATTCTTTGTAATCTTTAATAGGCTACTTTATTTACTGTAGTAGTGAAGTTTTGTAGGTCACATCCCCACCACAGTTTACCTTCTAACAGGGGTTTTCTACAATACCAGAATACTAGTGTCATGAGTACTTAATTTCATGTATGTGTATTGTTTATTATTTTTAAGGGTACTGATTCACCCCTCCCCTCTCGATACACACCCTTTCCATTATGCCAACAATTGGTATCAGAGCTATTTCTCTTATTTTGAAGGTTTAATCGCTGAAGAGAAAAGATCTAGCAATGGAAAGGTATACACTTGATAAAACCATTACAAAATTAGAAGTTACAGTTGCAGATCTATGTCTAACAATAAAAGGAATCCAAAGAGAAACTCAGGGAGATGTTGATTACAATAAAGGACATGGCACTTCACTGTTGTGAGATTGATTATCATGAAGACAAGATTCATGACCCATTTGACTCATCTGGATCTAAATCTAGTAGCATATTTGAGGCATCTGAAGGAATCATATCGAAGCTATCAGAGAGAAATCAACAACTTACTGAACAAGTGAAAGTACTACAGATCAGACAAGATACCCAAATAGTCAGAATGGTTGAAGTCTTGAATGATGAAAAGAAATATGAATAAGATAGAAACATGGTTGTTGATGGCAGAAGACAGATGATTGAAAAGTTACAATAAAAATAATCTAAGATATTGATCCTTACTGAATATTACTTTGAGATCACCAATCAAGTGGTTGCTATGAATCATGAAGCAAACTAAGTGAATAATGAACTTGCAAGAAGAATAGAAGATATTGGTGTATTGAAAGAAGAAAATGAAAATTTGAGAAATGAATTAAAGATTTTACAACAATAGGATGAATTTATTAAGAGATCTGAAGAAATCACTAAGAGAATGGATGAATTTATGAACTATCAAAGAATACTGAACAACAATACTAGATTAGGGTATACCGAGCAATGAGAACCATCAAATCAAGCTAAAAGAAGTAATGTATACTCAATCCCAAAGCCTAAGAAGCCCCCTTTCCATCACTATGGAAAATCGGGCCACACATCAAATGTTTGCAGAAGAAAAGCAAAAGGTATTCCTAGAAACCCTCCTAAATTTAATGATATTTTCTATATTTGTAATAATCATGGACATCAAGCACATGAGTGTAGATCCAAGTTGAAAAAAACAAAGAAGATACCATACATGGATAAATACTGCCAAAATTGCAATATGCATGGTCATACATCTCAAGCATGCAGAAAGAACACAAAGAAAATCTAGAAGCCTAAAGGACAAGACAAGGTAAATCAACCGAGAAGACAAAGTAATGCTTATGAATGAGATTATAACACTTGGAGTAGTTGTAAAAAATTTGGTAAATATAGAAAAATTGTAGAAAATTGTATGAGAAAATGGCAAACCAAGTATAGGAATTGGTCAAACTCAGGTATGGCATGTTCTCACTGTCACAAAATCCGTCATTTAACTAGAGATTATGCATACCAAATAAACACTTATGGAAATGGAAATACAAATTATGTAATTGTAAGGATAAGAAATCAAATGTGGAGGAGAGAATCAAATAATAATGCACGACTAAGGATTGATGAACTATAACTGATTGAATATTTGAAGATGTTAAGTTGATGATCACCAAGCTGTAGATAGTTAATGCAATACATTAAATCAGTTAATGTATTGTATTTTCATTAATGTCAACTTAATAATATGATTGGTTATATTCAAAGTCTTAAAGAATTCAGAAAACCAGAGAGATAAAGGTTATGCTTTCAGTAATCCATAAAAGATCAGTATTCACTAAGTGACTACAAACACCGACAGGCAGTGCACCCTGACAGATAGAGAAACCCAAGAAGAAAGTCACAGTGTTACCCAAGAAAAAAACCCAACAAGCTTTACCGAAGAGATAAATCACAAGCATTACCAATGATTAGAACTTCATAGTGATTCCCGATAGACAGAAAACCCTGAAAGAGATGCCCGAGGAGAACTGAAGTGTTGACCAAAGCTAACAAAGAGTTAAAACACTGAAAGGAACAAAAGTTCTGAAAGGACAAAGACTTAGTTGGCAAGAGCTAAAGAAGGAGTTAACTAGTTGTTAATATTGTTTTCATCGACAAGTTAAATCCATAGATAAGAGAAGGATTTAAATTTTTTTTATTCTAGCTGTCAAAGAAAAATCTAGGGGATAAAAACTAAAGTAAATATTTAAAACAAGATTGGCTAAAATTGTGGATCACACCAAGAAAAAGAAAGTCAAGAACTGAGAAATGGTGAAATCATGTCTATAAAGAGATAAGCTAATTCATCATGAATTATGGGGTGAATAGAAAAAGAAGATACTAAGGAGAAACTGACGAAGGAAGACTTCAATTAGACCAGATCAATCAAGCTAAAGAACAAAGCTAATTCTGTGGATACCACGCAATAGAAAAGCACAACATCACCAAGTAGAAAGAAGTGGAGTAAAGGTATTGAAAATATACATTGATTAGAAAGGTATTATGAGCTTATAATAGATCTAAAAATATGAAAAGTATAGTTCTATATAAGAACAGATCATTTACTGTTTCAATGTAACCATTGGATCAGAAATTCTCTTAACTGAGCAGGACTTAACAATCCTTTTTATATTGAGATACATCCCAAGGAGTATCAAAAGGTTTGGTCATGAAGATAGCATGAGATGCCAGATACCATTTGAAAAACTACATTTGGTTTCGTCATAAAAGGTAGTATAGAGATGCCCGATATCAAGTGACAAACTATTCTATTTAAATCCTCTAACAAGGTCACACCTAACACTGTGTTTGTAACCTTTAACAGGGTTGGCTCTTCACCGAGCTCACTTCATAAGAGTGAAAATTTTGGGTTATCAGTCCCTAGTGGGTTTTTCCCTTAATAGGATTGGGTTTCCACATTAAAAATCCATGTGTCAATGTGTTTATGAGTCATTACTTTAGTGTTTTGCATTACACATAACTAATCTGGATTGAGTGGTATACACTAAGTTATTTACTACATTTTGGTAAATAAAAGACTGCTAATCGGTAAATAGTAAGAATAAGGTTTAACAGTGAACTCTGAGCAGTAGTTATTTGTTAAGATTATTTCAATGCATTCGTCTTGTAGGAGTGAAGATAACTAGAGGCTTATAATTGTGGTAATAAGTTTTTGGTTTTATTTATTGGAATATTTTTTAGGCCACTGATTCACCCTGCCCCCCCCTCTTAGTTATTCTAACAATTGGTATCAGATCTTGTGTGCTTGGAAAGAGAGTTTAACAGCTCAAGCAAAAGATCACAAGATGAGGAAACAAGATGTGCCCAAGTTGAACAAGGACAACTTTGCATCATATCAAAGAAAAATAAGACTCCACCTATCAAGTATTGGAAATGATGTTGTTCAATACTTAGATACTGAATTTGTGCTACCTACAAAACCTCACACACTTGAGAAATTAAGAGAAAAGCATGAGCATAATTGCATGTTGATAAAACATGCTTCCTCTCTCTCTGATGTTGAATTTGAAGATGTCAAAAATTGCACCTCTTCAAAGAAAATGTGGGATAAATTGAAGATGGTACATGGAGGATATTATACTATACTAAGAGCTAAGGTAGAAAGCCTAAGAGGTAAATTTGATGACTTAAGAATGAGATAAGGATAAAATATCACTCAGTACAGTTGCAGAATAAAAGAAGTAGTCAATACTATCCGAGGAGTTGGAGGAATACTTGAAGAAGAGATAATGGTAAGTAAAATCCTAAGAACCTTATTTTTTGTATATGATATTAGAGTATCTTCTATACAATAAATGAGAGTAGTAGAAAACAATAATGTCACTCTAGATAGCTTGGTTGGTAGACTCATTTCATTTGAGATGAATAAC
The DNA here is from genome assembly GCA_018584345.1 of Thuja plicata. Lineage (NCBI taxonomy): Eukaryota > Viridiplantae > Streptophyta > Pinopsida > Cupressales > Cupressaceae > Thuja > Thuja plicata. The sequence goes on from MU226035.1 coordinate 1,505,749, forward strand.
TTTGATAACAGTGTCCCACAATCCATTGAGTCTACATTCAAATCTTCTTTGAAAATAAGTAATTCAAGTCATCAACACACTATTAGAAATGATAGTGAAAGTGATAGTGATGACCAAGACCTCGATGAGATTGAAGCACAAATGGCTAGAATATTGTAGAGAGGAAAAGGTAGATACAAAGGTAAATTACCACTTGTATGTTTTAATTGTAAAGAGATTGGACACTTTGCTTCTAGATGTCCTAACAAAAGAAAAGATGACAGATGTAATGATATATCATATGAAAATAAGTTTGATAGAAGTGGCAACAAATATTACTGAAGCAATTGAAAATCTGACAGAAGAGATACCCGAGACTACAAGGACATAGGGAAGAAAGCTTGTTACCTAGCTGAGAATAGAGATGGAGATAATGACACCGAATCTGATGAAGACATTGAGATGGTATTTATGGCCATAAAGGATGATTCAGATGAAGATGAAGGTATGTAGAAACAACACTCATATCTAGGGTTAGTAAGATGATGTTTGGATTATAGATAGTGGTTGCACTCACCACGTGACCAGTGACAAACAAAAGTATGAAACTTTTGAGTACTATAATGGTGGATCAAAAAGAATGGGTAATGACACACCTTGTCTGGTTGAAGGTAAAGGAACTATAATATTGAATAACCTGATCAAATGTGAAAATGCATACTAGGTAAAAGGACTTAATTATAATCTATCGAGTGTTTCACAACTGAATAAGACAACTTACCAAGTAGCATTTGAAAATAAGGCAAAGATCTTTAATGAATTGAGAAGGTTGATCAGAACTGGTGAACATAAAAAAGGAAACCTATTCTATCTTGATAATATAAACACTACTTTTTTAACGGATAGAAACAAAGACATATGGTTGTGGAATAAGAGATTGTGTCATGTGAATTTTGACAACATGATAAAGATAAGAAATAAAAATAAAGAGGCTTACCAAGCACGTCAAATCCTGAGCATATGATGTGTAAGAATTGTCAAAAAGGTAAGATGACAATGTCTAGTTTCAAGAGAAAATCCCATACATCTAATACAATTGTAGAATTAATACATACTGATCTATGTTGATCCATGAGAACAAAGAGTTACTATGGTGATAGATAGTTCATTCTCTTTGTTGATGATTATTATAGAATGATGACAGTTATGTTTCTAAAACAAAAATCAGAAGCATTCAAGATGTTTAAATGGTATAAAGCTATGGTAGAAAAATAAAGTGGTAAGGAATTAAAATTATTAAGATAGATAAAGGAGGGGAATTTGTTTCTAATGAATTCACTAACTATTGTAAGGAGCACCAAATTAAAAGATAGATTTATGCACCAAGAACGCCAAAAAAAATTGGGATTGCTAGCTGAAAGGAGAAACAGATCCATTGTTGACTGTGCAAGAATAGTGATGATTGAGAAAAGCATCACTCAAAAATTATGGAGGGAAGCTGTCAGTACTCTTGTCTACACATTGAATAGAGTAAAATTGAAGAAAGACACCAAGAAGACACCCTATAAGCTATGGTATGGTTACACACCCAATGTAAGTTACTTAAAAAATTTTGGTAGTCAATGTTATATTTTGAAAGATGATAGAAATGGAAATCTTGACTCCAAAATTGATGAAGGTATCTTTTTAGGATATTCTACCAAAAGAAAGGCTTATAAATGTCTTAACAAGTCCTCTAACAAAATCATTGAAAGTGAAAATATCATAATAGATGAATATGTAGAGAAAAATGACGAGGAAATCAAAAGAGACCCATAAGAGTACAACACATTTATTTACACTGAAGAACCTGACACTCTACTCGAGAAACAATGTATCACTCCTGAGAAATAGAATATTGCACCCGAGCATCAGGCTACAATTATCAAAAATCAGGAAAATCCTAAAAATGATGTTCTGAGTGATGGAGATCAGAATGAAGGTCAAGATGATGATCAGAATGATGGACAAAGAGTTGAACCAAAACTTGCCAAGTGTGTCAAAAAACATCATCCACAAAATCAGATCATAGGAGACAAGAAAGTTGGAATGAGAACAAGAATTAAGTCACTAAACGTGCTAGATGTTTACTTTGTGATTTTGAGCCTAAATCTATTAATACTCCACTTGAAAATGAATAATGGGTTAGTGCTATGAATGAAGAGATAGAAAATATTGAGAGGAACATTACATATACATTAGTACCGAGACCTGATGACAAGAATGCCATCGGTACCAAATGGATATTCAGAAACAAGCTAATTGAGAATGGAGAAGTCACAAGGAATAAAGCAAGATTAGTATGCAAGGGGTATGCACAAGAAGAAGGTATTGATTATGGAGAAACCTTTTCACCCATTGCTAGACTAGGAGTAAGAATTCTTCTTTCTTATGCTCCATTCAAAGGATTCAAGGTATACTAGATGGATGTCAAATCTGCATTCCTAAATGGAATGCTAGAAGAAGAGGTATACATTGAACAACCAGAAGGCTTTGTTGATCCAGACAAGAGAAACATGGGGATGTAGACTACACAAATCCTTGTATGGATTGAAACAAGCACCTAGATCTTGGTATGCAAGACTTCACTCCTATCTCATAAGAATTGAGTTTGTAAGAACAAGTGAAAATAGAAATCTGTACCTAGAAGATACTACTGGTAATATTCTTGGGGGTAATGATATGTTATGTAAAGCCTTTTCTAATGAAATGAGAATTTTTTTTGAAATGTCTATGTTTGGGGAGATCAAATTCTTTCTTAGTCTACAGATTCTTCAACAAGATGCAGACATATATATCACACAATCCAAATACATCAAGGAAGTGTTGAAGATATTCAAGATGGAAGATTCCAAGCTAGTTGGAACACCTATGAATACCATATGTAAGCTGACAAAGGAAGACAAATAAAATGAGGTAAATAAGACCTTGTATAGATCAATGATTAGGAAACTAATGTATATTGTTCATACCAGACCAGATATAGCACATGCATTTGGAATAGTTGCCAGATTCTTTACTAATCCCAAAGAATCACACATGATTATTTTCAAGAGAATTCTGAGATATCTAAAGAACACTGAGGACTATGGCTTATGGTATAAATGAGAAGACAAATTTGAGCGTCAAGTCTATATAGATGTTGATTGGGCTGGAAACTTAGATGACCGAAAGAGCACAACTAGAGGAGCATTCTTCATGGGTGACAAACTTGTCACATAGATAAGAAAGAAGCAAGGATGCATCTCATAGTCAACTGTAAAAGTAGAATATGTGGCTGCTGCTGCAAATTGCTCCAATATTGCCTGGATCAAACAATTACCTGGAAGGTATGAATATGAAAATTCTTGAACTAGTGATTATCTACTATGATAATACCAGTGCAATAAACATCTCTAAGAATCGAGTCATACATGCTAACACTAATAATATAGCAATCAAATATCACTACTTAAGAGAAAAAGTGCAAGAAAAAGAAGTAATACTGGAATATGTTTAATCAAACGAAAAATTAGTTGATATATTCATAAAGCCATTGCCTAAAGATACATTTGAGTACCTAAGACAAAGACTAGGGGTCTGACCCTTGTATTTTGGTCAGTATGCTAACTAAGAGGCTCCATCAGCCTACATGTAATCAAAAGATCATTAATGTTGATGCAAGCACAGAGATGGACTGCAAAGATACATCTGTATGTAGAAAGGTACATGTCTGCATGGTTAGGGAAATTCAAGGAGTATATTATAAAAAGGTGAAAGGATATAAATTTGGCATCATCAAAGATTACTTTGGCATTGTTGTCAAAGGGAGAGAAGTTCCTAAGAGTTCAAAGGGAGAGCTAATCATTAACCAAAGGGAGATAAAATATAGAATATCCAAAGAGAGAGATTACATATGGAATATCCATCAAAGGGAGAGAAGATATCCTAAGGGAGAGAAGTATCATGAGGAAGAGATGACTTATTGATGTCAAAGGAAAAAAAGATGATCAAGGAGAGGAATAGTCAAAAGGATAGACTACATCAAAGAAAGAATTAGAAGATTATACATCTATCTAGTGAAGGGATTGATGATTGAAGAAGGCACTCTGCAAGAAAAAAATCTAAGCTATATGAGCTTACTAAGAGCAAGACATTTGTATTGGTTATAAAACAATAAATTTGGTAGTTTGATGAACTACAACTGATATATTTCATATTGTATTAGTAATAATATAGTGTGATAATGTAGTGTGTTGCCGTCAATGCCAAAGGGAGAGATTGATGAACTATAACTGATTGAATGTTTGAAGATGTTAAGTTGATGATCAACAAGCTACAGAAAGTTAATGCAAGACATTAAATCAGTTAATGTATTGTATTTTCATTGATGTCAACTTATTATAATCTAATTCATTATATTCAAAGTGTCAAAGACTTCAAAGAACCAGATAGATAAAGGTTATGCTTTTAGTAATGAATAAAAGATCAGTATTCACTAAGTGACTACAAACACCGATGGGAAGTGCACCCCAAGGGACAGAGAAACTTGAGAAGAAAGTAATAGTGTTGCCCAAGAAAAAACCCCAACAAGCATTACCGACGAGCTAAATCACAAGCATTACCGATGAGCATAACTTCAAAGTGATGCCCGACTGATAAACAACCCTGATAGACAGATAACCCTGACGAAGATGCCCAAGGAGAACTGAAGTGTTGAGTGAAGCTAACAAAGAGTTAAAACACCAAAAGTAACTGAAGTTCAAAAATGACAAATAACTTAGCTGGCAAGAGCTAAAGGAGTTAACTAGTTGGTAATATTGTTTTCATTGACAAGTTAAAGCCATAGATAAGAGATAGATTTAAATTTGTTCTATTCTAGTTTTCAAAGAGAAATCTACGAGATAAAAATTGAAGTAAATATTTAAAGAAATATTGGCTTAAATTGTGGATCATGCCAAGAACAAGAAAATCAAGAACTGAGAAATGGTGAAATCTTTTCTATAAAGAGACAATCTAATTCATTGTGAATTATGGGGTGAATAGAAAAAGAAGATGCTAAGGAGAAACAGATGAAGGAAGACTTTAATCAGACATGATAAATCAAGCTGAAGAACAAAGCTAATTTTGTAGACACTGAGCAAGAGAGAAGCATAGCATCACCGAGTAGAAAGAAGTGGAGAAAAGGTATTGAAAAGATACATGAATCAAAAAGGTATTATGAGCTTATAATAGATCTAAAAAAATTTAGAGTATAGTTGTATATGTGAACAAATCATTTACTGTTTCAATTTTACCATTGGATCATAAAGTCTCTTAACCAAGGAGGACTTAACAATCTTTTCTATATTGAGATACATCCCAAGGAGTATTAAAAGGTTTGATCATGAAGGTAGCATGAGATGTCATATACCATTTGACAAACTACACTGGGTTAGGTCATAAAAGGTAGCATAGAGATGCCCGATATCAAGTGACAAACTATTCTAGTTAAATCCTCTAACAAGGTCACACCTAGCAGTGTGTTTGTAACCTTTAACAGGGTTGGCTCTTCACCAAGCTCACTTCAGAAGAGTGAATATTTTGGGTTACTGGTCCCAAGTGGTTTTTCCCTTAACATGGTTTCCATGTTAAATATCCATGTGTCAATGTGTTTATGAGTCATTACTTTAGCTTTTTACATCACACATAACTAATATGGATTGATTGGTATACACTAAGATATTTGCTGCATTTCGGTAAATAAAAGATTGCTAATTGGTAAAAAGTAAGAATAAGGTTCAATAGTGAACTTTGAGTAGTAGTTATTTGTTAAGATTATTTCAAGGCATTCATCTTGTAGGACTTAAGATAACTAGAGGCTTATAATTATGGTAATAAGATTTTGGGTTAATTTATTGGAATATTTTTGAGGCCACTGATTTAGCCCCCTCTTAGTTATTCTAAAAAGGACAACAGTCGGTGACACCTCATCTAATGGCTTAGGTGGCCCACTATCTCCAACTGAGTAATATAAGAAGGTAAGGAACTATGTTTTGAAAAAGCTATATCTTACATTAGTTCCTATGTTGATTGAACAAATGCCAAATTAGCATGAATCAAGATGCACTATGGTATTATAGTTTGATTACTATAATCTAGTTAAGCCGGTTAATATGTACTAGGCTAGAACTGTCAGTCAGTAAACATGTGAAGAGACAACTGAATAGCTATGGAAACCAAGCATTTGTTACATACACCGAGCTAAAGTATTGTCAGTGTTAACCAAGCATAATGTTTATTCACCGAGAGGTTGGTGAAAAGCATTTACTGCACCACCCTAAGTCATTTACTATAAAATTTATCAACGTGAACTCATTTGTTCACACCGCAATCACAGAGAAGAACAGAGAAAAGAGAGAAAAAATTGTAGCAAAGCATTTTTGAGAATTCTACAGAGATTTAAGAACATTCCAAGCATAATAAAGGTTACTGAATACACATTCTATTATTCCTGAGCTATTCAAACACCGTTCATGCAAGCCCTAAAACTAGAAATCATGGCATCTACATCTTGAACCATGAAAGAAAATATGGAGAAGGATACAAATATTGTTTTGGTGAAGAACTCCACTTGCACGGAGCCCAACTACAAGATCCATCCATAGGTTACAAGCCAACCAGATGATAAAGGCAACTTTTCATCTATCCCGCCTAGGCTTTTATTAGTCCAAGATGTGTGTGCCTATATTTACTAAAAAATAGGTGAAATCAGAGACTTTAAACTTATTTCCACTTGTCAATCACTATGCAAGATGGGAATTTGAAAGAATATCACAAACACTTGGAGGTAAAAGGGTTAAACAATTGCCTAAAAATCTCAAATATATTTAAGACCAAGTGGATCCGCATTGTTCTGAGCCATGTACATGATGGAAAGATATTTCTGGATGAGCCCAAGAAGATAACCAAGGATGTTCTTCACGACATGATAGGGTATCCTATATGTGATAAATCAAAATCCCTCAAGCACCCTCTGAGAAAAAAAATAGAGAAGCTAACAGGAGTTGAATAGGATGTTACAAGTCTGAAGATCAATAGCATTAGTGATCCTAAAATGAGATTGAGAGCTTATGTCATTGGCTACAAGATATTCTAGTCGAGTAGACTGAACAACATTTCTTGCGGAGCTGTTGATATAGCATATAAAATTTTCAAGAAAGGAGTACAGTATGACCTATCTGAGCTATTACAAAAGAAATTTGAAGAAAACATGAAGACCATCAGATCAGTAAGATCAAATACATGTAAGTTTGGGTCACTACTACTATGTACATTTTTGTACTTGCAGAACTTCTTTCCATTGGTCGGTAAAGTAAAATGGAATACAAACTAACTAGTTACAATGCAAATCAATGATTTCATTACAAGTCTAGGAAAGAATTTTGAGCTAGTTATGATTTAATATTTTGCTAAGTTTAAAGAAAGAATGGAAAAGAGATCCAAAATTCTCAGCAATTAGTGGACAAATACAATGATGAAATATGTTTTGTAGTAGACACCAATACAACTCAAATCAGGCAGCTCAGCCGAGGAAAACATGGCTACCTCCATTAGATTATGATTTAGATATTGATATTGCATCTGAAGCTATTGAGAAATTGTTGAATGAGCCTATTGATAAATCTGTCATGAGATTTGGAACATTTGATGAAACCTAGACCCGAATCTTTATTGGTCTACAAGTTCAAAAGATGAGTAGGAAAAAGAAAAAAAAAGTGAATACTTTGAAGAGAAAATTTGCAATCATAGATGAAGAATTAGACAAGTCTATTGATGAAACCAAAGAGAAGATTGCAGTCAGTCAAGATGATGAACCCGAACATGATGTTGATGCCACCGATTCAGATGAAACAAAAGACAAGGTGCCTAAGGCCAAAAGGGGCAAAAGAAAAAAGAATGAGTCCCCATCATAGATCAGATCAAAATCGGTGACTCTAGATTCACCACCTTTGAATAAAGGTGTAGAAAAAATTACAAGGCCCTCACCAAAGCTCACTTACCAAACATGAAAAATAGAAGGGTACTACAAAGAATCCTGCACTGAGGCAAAGAAAGAGATATGTAAGGAAAAAAGATGACAATAATTATTATGATGACAATATAGATCAATTCAAGGTTGTACAAAATAATACACCTCATACTATTAATGAAATTGTAGAAGCAATCATTACAACCGGACAACTAGGAAATCCAAAGATACATGCATATTATGATCTGACTACCAAGAACAAGGACAAAATCAAAGAAGATATTATAGGTATGATGATCAACTTTAAAAAAGTTCCAGTTAAATTTTCTACCTACCTTCCTTCCAAGTTATATGATACAATATCACCAAGATGGACATATGCACTTCAAACTGAGAAACAGATGAGAGAAGAAACTCTCACTCTTATTAAAGCTGATTATATAGTTGAGCAAATAAATGATATAATGAAGGAGTATGCCAAACAAGTTCCTATAATAGAAAAAGCACTGAATATTATACAAGGAAATATGAAGGAATTAGATATTGAGAGCACATAGGTATGGACTAAACTACTGAACCCACTAAAGGAAATCATAAATACCGAGGAAGAAATAAAAATTGCATCCAAAGTTGACACAGAGGAAGATTGAATGAGCACAGAGCCCATAGATTTTGATGATGGAGATGTTGAAAATGTATTAGATGGCATTCCTCAACTATTGACTAACATGAGTCACCTAGACATCACAGTAAAAGGCATCACTGAAGGTGAGCTTGATGATAAAGCTAAGGAAGATGAGATAGTAGGAGAAACCAAGACCCTAAATAAACAAGATACAACACAAGTCACCTAAGCTAATGTACCAGGTAAGTTACCTATGTTTGTAAAATCAATTTAGATTTAAAATGAATAACAACAAAAGACACCTGAGCATGCCACTGATACAACTGAAGATAAGGGTGATCAACATGGTGTTGGAAATACAGTAATGGGAAAGCAAGATACTGAGAGGGGGGGTGAATCATATCTTCAAATTTAAACACTTAAAACAAAATGATCCACATTCATACATATATGAATCTAATATAATCTCAGATAGCATCCACATAATGAAATAAATAACACATAACACAATAACTTGGTAAACCAGAAACCCAAATAGGAAAAACTATGGCGGGGATGACACCCAAAAATTTCTCTACTACTATAGTAATAAAGTGTACCTATTAAGGTTACAAATGTTGACTACAAAATGTAATCTACCATGTTAAAGGTCTGCCCGGTTAAGAGCTTAAGATTATTACAATCTACCCTATGAAAGGATTTGAACTTACAATGAAGTAAGCACTCTGTTAGGAGATAAAGAAAGCTCTGCTAGAACCACTCGGTTAAGAGATTTTCACCTGATACAATGATTAGAATGTCTGAAGTATTGATCCTTCGTTATGCACTCTGATGCTGATGATGGATCTCCTCTTTCTAGTACCTTCTATGATCTCATAATCTGATATAATCTTTACTTTGTTTTTTACTGTGTTGTCACTCTGCTTGATCTCTGCTTCTTAACAAAATAACCCTCTAGGAATTTCACTTCAAAAATACACTCACCACACTTCATCTTCTCTTACTACATACACATACATAAAAATAGGGTTTCAAAGAAATCTAATATATCCATTCAAGTCTGATGGTGAGATCTAGATCAATGATCAAGATCTAATACCCATACCTTGATGGTATTACAATTAATGTTCATGCATAGTATAAAATAATTAAATGCATAACTAAATCCATAAAAGAATATTAAATACATACATAAGTCGGCCCAAAAAGCTTATACAAGTCGGCTAGATCACTTATCCTCGAAGTTTGTATAATTCCAGACATGTATACAAAAACTGTTCTACTTGGCACCTGACTTCTCTGTCACTTGGCACTTAACATCTTTGTATTCTACTTGTCTCAGCAATGTAACTCAGCTCGACAATGTAACTAGGCAAACTGAAAACTGCTCGGCAATGTTGCTCGGCCTTGCATAGTTTTAGCTCAGCCACAGTGATAGCCAACTAAAACTGCCTAAGTGAAAGACTAAGTGTTGGTCACTAATCATCAATACAACTTAGAGATTAATAATCTCCCCATTTGATATTAGTGGCAAAAACACTTATCATTACTTCCGTTCATTTCATCAAAATATTTCCTAAGTACACTAAGTACTCCCCCTAGGAATATACTCAGAAATAATCCATACAAAAAGTTTACATGCCTTCAAAAATTTATATACAAGTGTACCTGTACTGTACTGATGTATCATACTGTATATAAATTTTTGTCACTGATTTCTGGTGGGGTTAAGTTGTACTTATCCAAAAATTGTTTATGAAGCTGCAAGGTGGATTCAAATGTAGTATCCCAGCTTTCGTTTGCAATCTTCATAACTTCCAATTTTATTTCTAGCTCAACAGCTAGATTCACTAAACTTTCTGCAATTGATAGATTTGGATTGCTCTATGATAATTACTTTGCAATTGAAAGTTCCTTCTGTATTACCTCTAAGTGAGGCAACATGCTTGTCTGAATAGTTATCAATTTGGCCCTTATTCAACCATCTTCAGCCATAAGTTTGGTTATTCTCTGTTGTGTATTTATAAACTTATTAAGATGTAAAGAACTAGAGGTAGTATCTTTACCCAAAGCAGTGCCAGTTGATCTCAAATCTAACTGTAGCTTCTCAACAAGCTGTAGATTATCCTTTGTGAAAAATTCAACATCACATAATTTTCT
>MU226035.1:1561557-1625112 GCA_018584345.1 Thuja plicata
GTGAACCATCTAGGTAATACCTGCCTGAGTATGTGGAGCTCAAAAACGAAGAAGGATATTATCCAATCCTTAGAAATTAGCCTTTCTCTTGTCATAAAGGAATTTTCATTCAAGTATAATCAGTATACTATCATTCTAAGGTTGAGGTACAAGAAAAAGTGCTAACACTACCTAAAGGGAAAATCAAGCAAGTTAATAGAACTTATTATGCATGTAACAAACATGGTCATTTAGCAAGAGATTGCAAAGAGGTAAGACCTTTTAATGGTTACTGTTTCTCTAGTAATAATTTTTGTCACATGGCTATACATTGTAGAGCAAATCAAAGAAATCAGTCATAGTAGAATCAAACAAGAATGAATCAAAAAAATTAGAGAAATCATCCTCAAAAAAATTTGCAGAACACTACATGTCAAATATGTAACTACAATGGACACACAACAAAGCAGTGCAACATGATGAACAAGAGCATCAGACCTCCTATCATCTGTCACACATGTGAAAAAGTTGGACACATCTCAAGGTTTTGTAGATCTAGAACTCAAAAGAAAGAGGATCCTAAGAAGTCACTATTTGAATAAGTAGGTGAAGTCAAGTTTTTTCAAGAAAAAGAAGATTCAAGAAAAATTTGGGTTGAAGTAAAGAAGGACAATGATGTTGACAAAGTAGTTGATGCATCCACTGTGGACGCACCCTCTACTTCTTCTTGAATAGACCTTGTTGGTCTTAGGGGGAGCTATTCTAGCTCATGACCCCTGCGTGGTTGGTATACTCACCTTTGAGTATGCGCCTATGGATTCATGGTTATAAGAACATAATATTGCAGTATGCATACACACATTGTCACAAATGCATCGGGATCAAAGTTGTAAAATCTCTGATTAATTTGCGTACGGTTGCAAACATTAAATGTAGTATATTTTATAAAGGAAGTAAGTGTTTGATCTTCTTCACACTTGCATTCAAGATCACAGAATTTGGAGAGCATTGGAGCACTAGGCATCAAGGCATGGAAGCATAACATATTTGGCAGTTAAGGGAATGGATAAGAAGTTTGGAATGGAACCCTAGCAATTGCACCATTTCAAAATTTCATGAAACCCTACTTAAGCAAGTTCCAAGTAAGTATGGCAACTCCATTAGTATTTGATAATGCAGAGAGGAAGAGATTTGTATTCAAGAAACATCCATTCAAATCCATACTAGATGATGTGGAAGGGGCTTTCTCCAAAACCCCGTTAGGTGTTGTTCATGTGGAAGATATTTGTGCGTACATTTATTGTAAGAAGGAATCAATTGGAGACATTGGCATAGCCACTCTCATGGCTTCCATGATGAAACCTGACTATACATTCAAGGATGAGTTCGCGCACCTGATTGATAACCCTATCATTGAATACTCAAATGCGCATGAGTTTGATAAGCCAGAATGGGTGAAGATTTTTCTAAGCAGAATACATGATGATATTTATTGGATTGGTAAGGTTCCTGTGCACATCACTACAGACCTAATCCATGAATTAACCAAACTTCCCAAGACTGGACCAATTTTTCAAACTGGCAAGGATGTCAAGAAGCAAATTGAACAAGTTTTCCTATCTAGAAGTGACAAGTGCGTAATGACAGTTGACCCTATCAAGGAAGATGACATAAAAATTCTAACTATGATACTTGGGTATAAGTTTCAGAAAGCAAGCGGGTTGAACAGTGTCTCTGCAGCAATAGTCCTAGCAGCTATCAGAATGGTGAAGGATAACACTCAATACAACCTATGTGATATCTTGCACGGTCAATTGATTGAAAACATTCACAATCATCAAGCATGGCAGGAGAAAGACATTCAGGTTTGGATCTTTGATCATCTATTTGTACTTCCATATTGTTGGAAAGGTTGCAAACCTTTACCTGGATAGGAGCAAACCCATAATGTCTTAGATTTCTCTTAAAGCCACTTTAGAGAGCAGTGCAAGGGACACCATGGATATGGGTATTAAGAAATTTAGGATCAAAATGTAGAAAAGGTTCATATTATCTGCAAAGAAAGTTGACAAATATAAGGATACCATATGTTTCATGGTAGAAACAGATTGAACTTGTATGGAGGTAGTTGAACCTAGAACCAAATGGATTCATCCCCTTGGTTATGAAGTGGAAGAGCATGTGTTAGAAGGATATGCACAAGTTCTATTATCTGCGCCCAAAGATCCAAATGAGCCTAGGTGGGGCACTTACAAAGAGAAGACCAATGAAGTGGATACTATCTTACACAGTGCTGATAATAAAAGGAAAGCATCTAGAATCACATCTAACATACTAAAAGTTCATGGAGTCACTCAAGAAGATCTTGACAAAGCTAGAGAAGCCAAGTTAGCCAAAGAACTTGAGAAGACTAAAGAGATCCAGAAGAAGAAGAAAGTAGAGACCACCCCTACGCCCTCTACCACCATTGACTTAGACTCTTCTCCACTTTCTACACCAAGTAAGAAGACTAGAGGAAGAAAACAGGAACCCACAAATCACCCATCCTCAAGGAACACTCGGAGAAAAGCAAAGAATACTAAAGCTCCTCCTGAGGTAGGAGTTAGACCTAGTCTAAATGTTTTGAAGAACAGGATTGTAAATGAAGGGATATTAGATAAAATTTCTAAAGTCTATGACAAGTATCAAGAAAGAGATAAGACTGAGATACATTCTATGGTCATATCTCACTTGATCAAGTTTAAGAAGACAGTTCTTGAACTCAAGACAGTGATACCGGATCAGTTATGGAATATATTGGAGATCATGAAAAGATATGCAATAGAGGAGGACATGAGTATTAGAGAAGAAACACTGGATAATCTTCTCCATGTATGCTTGCATGATGAGAAGGCTATTCTATTAGATCTGGTGAATCCTCATCTCAGAACCAAGACAAGGACTATGTAGATTACAAACAAAGAGTATGAGAAGATTGGTAAAGAGACTGAAAAGGCATTTTCACAAGTGTTTATGGATAGACACATGTATCCAGCAACAACGCCTACTACAAAGGTAACTCCAGCTCATCTTAAACAGGTTACAGAACCAGTGATTTAGAATGCACCTACAACAGGTCCATAGGTTTTAGTGCCCACAGTGACAATAACTTTTGATATAGATAAATACTTAGAAGATACTATAGTAGTTGATAATATCAAGATATCCATGACAGCATCTGAAAAGGATATGGACAAATTTGATAAGGCATTTGTAAGCACTGAAGAAATGTCCACTGATGATTCATCTGCACAACAAAATGAAGCTCCCACCAATGATGCAATTGACATAAATGAAGAAAAAGACACTCAAGGTGATGGGACACCAATAAAAGAGACACTAGTAAAGATTGAATTTATGGATACCAGTCAGAATACTATATTCTCACCATCCACTCAACTATCTACCTCATTGTTGTCAAGGTTAACTCCTGATTCAACAAATTTGGATGCATGGGGTGAAGAAGACCTAATCAAGATCAGCGTTCTTGCTATGGAAAAAGAAAAGGAGAAACAAGTGATGAGGAACCCTCGCTTCTTGGAAATAGTATACATATTGAATAAATTAGTGCCTATTGACAAGAAAGTAGCAAAAGTTCAATCGGGTGAAGATGTGGACAACATTCTGATAAACTTCAAAACACATTTTACAAACCTAGTAGACTCAGCTACTAAGATTGAAGAAGATGAATACAAAAAGGAGAGACTGAATGATTTGGTAAAGAACTTTACCTTAGACTTGAACTCCTTAAAGATTGGGCAATCCATACTGAAAGAATTGGTAGCTAAGGGAAAGAAAGTTATAGCCAACTGCATGGACAGAGTGAAGTTCACCTCTGAGCACATTAAAAAGGCAGAAGAGGCAGAGATAATGGTGGATAACATCATAAAATCAGTTGAGACTTCCACGCAAGACATGAACATATGCAATAATGTCTATCAAGGATAGTTGGACAAGATTGAGAAGGCCAACTTGGAAATTAGCAGGATAAGAGTCCGACAAACTCAGTTTGGAAATGCACTTGTGCCATCCCTAGCAGTCGTAAATGAGAACATCAAACAAATTGATGCCACCATTACAACATATGATCAAGGACCTTGCATGGATTTGATGAAAATGGAGAAACTAACTTATGCCCTATGCGTGCATCTTCAGATAGTAGATACAATGAAAGAATTTTGGCAGAAAGAGATCCAATCTCTTTAGATTGTGTACCCTGAAGTTTACATGGAGTAAGTATGTAGAAGACTTACAAGTTTTTGTACACCTTTGTTATTAATGTCAAAGGGGGAGTAATATAGAATGTGGAATGTGTATATGTAGAGAAGTATATGTATATATCAATAAGATGTTATGATATACAATCATTTTTTGTGTTAAGTCATTTTGAGAAACTTTGCCACATTCCTTTGTTGCCATAAATGACAAAGGGGGCGATTATTGGCAATTTGACTTCCTGAGGATGCATGAATCATTTTGTGTTGTCATTATGGCAAAAAATTCATGTTTAGTTTCTGTCATGAAAAACAAAATGACTAAGTATGGAAAATAGGGAAGATAGAGATATTCAGCAATCAACATATCAGCACACATGCGAGAGATTGATTCAACTTATGCACCTTCAGATATATGTTCTATGGGATGTATAAATGTTACATCCAGACACACATAGTATGAAACAACAATACGACAAAGTTACAGGAAGATCAGTAGACTAGTAGTCTAGAAGACAGAGCATGGAAGCAAACTAGTGTTTTGATCAGTGTGAATTATTTTTTAATGTAATGGCTAAGCACCTTTGGTTATATGTTTGTAATAATGTAATTAACATTGTAGTAAACATGCTTAAGCTGACTTGTTTGAAAGCATTGTGTATTTTGTTTTAGGGACAACTAGAGTCTTGTTTTAGGTTGCGCCTATTCGGATATGAACATATAAGTATGTAATGTAAAGTTATGTTACAAGTGTCAATTATTATGTAAGAGAAAGATACAGAAGAGTAGTATAATGAATTCAGTATATGATATAGCTCTTTAAGAGAGTAAGAGCATTCGCACATACATGGAACTGGTCAGACAATAGTGTCATCATAGCAGTTCACTTTTGATATAGTGCATATCATCTTTCAGAAGGTTGTAGCCTTCATTCTATTGGGCAGTGAACCTAGGCAGTGAGCCATATACCTTTAACAGGGTTTTATAAAAGACTCCTAATAGGGTCTGACCTTTAACCAGGTCATTGTACTTGCATTGTAAAGACTGCTTTTAACAGGGAAAAGGAACTTAAACAGGTTCATTATACCTAGTACAATATTTGTGGGTACTAATTCCCACCGGGGTTTTCCTCTGATCAAGGTTTCCCCGTAATCATGTCATGTGTTATGAGTTCTCATGTTAAGCTTCATTCTATGTATGTTTGATTTATTTTTAAGTTGTTGAAAAGTAAATAATAGACAAACACTGATTCTACCCCCCTCTCAATGTTTCCAACAGAGACTTGTATGGTTTGTAAGAAGGAAAAAGGGACTTCATCCAATGCAGGATTGCATCAGCCCCTTCCTATCGCAAATAGACCATGGGAATGCCTTAGTATGGTTTTTTTAGTTGGACTATCAAAGACCAAGCAAGGAATAGACAACATCTTTGTGATTGTCGATCGGTTCAACAAGATGGCTCACTTTGTGCCATGCAAGACCACACATGATGCTTGTTACATGGGCAATCTATTCTTTAGAGTAGTATGGATACATGGATTACCTTTGAGTATTGTATATGATAGAGATTCCAATTTTATGAGTCATTTTTGGAAAAATTTGTGGCAGAAACTTGGTAAAAATTTTTTGTTTAGTTCAGCTTATCATCCATAAACCAATGGTTAGACCGAAGTGGTTAACCAAAGCTTAGGCAATCTTTTAAGATGCCTTACAAAGGAGTATGGAAAATCATGGGATCAATTACTTGCTCAAGAAAAATTTTCATACAATGATACAGTTAAAAGATCCAATGGAAAGAGCCCTTTTGAAATAGTGTATGGGATTCATCCTAGAGGTATATGTGAATTAAGGGATCTTGGCAGCAATATAGAGAGGAGTTGGTATGCTGAAGATTTTTCTCAATCCATGAAGGAGATCCATGACTTAGTTAAAGAAGCATTAATAGAGAGTACAATTCACACCAAGCAGAAGATAGATGCAAGAAAAAAAGATATTCAATTTCAGGTTGGAGATTTGGCCATGGTGCACCTAAACAAAGCACTTTTGCATAAAGGAGTTCCAAGTAAACTTCAGATGAGGAAGATAGGCCCTTGTGCAATATTGGAAAAATATGGGTCTAATGCTTATAAAGTTGACCTTCCTATAGACATGGGATTATCTCCTATTTTCAATGTGGTAGATTTGGTATCCTATAAAGGACCAATTCCCGAAGGAGATTCTGATCTCACAATAGATACCGAGGATCTCAGAGCACTCAACTTTCTTGTTACACTAAAATTGAAGGTAGACAAGACTCTGAATTCAAGAGTTGCCAAGTAGATTAGAAGGCAGACCTATATGGAACATCTGGTCAAATGGCATGAACAAGCTGATTCAGAGGCTACAAGGGTATAGGAAACTGATTTCAAGAAGTTAGGCATCAATCCTGACTTACTCCAATCACCTAGAAGTTGATTTCTTTTTGTTTGGGGAGTATGGTGCAGGAGCACCTAAGGTTAGAAATATTTCTAGGATAGAAAGAATTTTTGGTTTGTAAGGTGTTTTGTTCCACCATTCTTGTAATGACCATGGTCAATCGGTGAACAAACACAATAGTGTTATATAGTTGTTTCCTAGTTAGAATATCTGTTGAGGTAGCTTAGAAACCTCTCGAAATGCAACAAGGCTCTAGCAACCGAAGAATGATTATATGTAGATAAGATATACTGGTGCTTGGGAATGTCCATTGGTAATGTCTCTTAGGAATGTCCATCGATAATGACTCTCAAGAATGTCCATCGGTAATGTCTCTTAGGGATGTGGCTTGGTGATGTTTCTCGGGGTCACTGGCTGTTTTCAAGTTTTGTGCTAACGCTCAATGTTGAAGTTTCTATGTTCATCAAAGATCTTTTTGTTGCTTGGTGAACTCAACAATGGCACTCAGTAATGTCAGTTAATGACCTAGGAAACATGAGATGTGACGTGTGTGACCAGTTGTGTCAACTACAACAACTCCCAACATGTCATTTTTACTTTGAATGAACACATGCATCTGTTCCTATGATAGGAGGGTCATTTATGGCTCGACCATGCCGCCTGAGAAAGGTGGTTGAAGTTGTCAAAGAGAAAAAGATATTTTAGAGATATTTTGAGGGTTAGATATATAGTTAGAGATTGTATTTTAGAGAGATATAGAGATTGTAAGAATCTTGTACATGTAATGCATTTTTAGAGAGTATTTGGGATTCCTTCTGTAATTTGTTATGTGTTCTATGTTTGGATTGATCAAAGAGGTTAAAGCCTTCAGTTTAAAAAGGAGAATGAACCTTTCCTAATAGATTGTATAGCATGAACTAGTAGCTTTATGATGTAAACCAGGTCTACGACACTTGAGGTGAAGATCTTAGTGACTTCCTCAAGCTACGGTGAGATAATACCCTATAAGGTCTGTGAAAGAGACCTTAGAGAAGAGTCAAGATGAATCTTAGTAACAACTAGACATTGGTATTACATCATGGAGACACCTCACCAAGTACCGAGCAAGTAAAGCTTGAACCCGAGCACAAGGCTCAATTAGCATTAACTTTATCTCCTTCATCCAGTGTTCAAGGAAAGAAAAAGAAGAAGAAAGGAAGTAAAGAGGTAGCAAATTTAGAAGAAATCATAGAGATTATAGCATAGGATCCAAAAACACTTGACCCGGAAAAATTAAAGAAATATGGTGAATTATGCACTAGGAAAGCAACACAGGACAAGTTAAGGAAAGAACACAAGAATGCACAAGTATTTGAAGCTGCCAAGGAGATCCTACAACAAGTTTTTCCTGACATAGCTATCAATGAAATAACCCCCATCATTTATCAACTTGCACTTCTTACTGAGGCTATTAACAAACCTGACGTTGATGCAAAGAAGAAATTGGAAGAAAGAGCAAAGAAGAAAATAGAGTACAAAGTCACAGAGAAGATCACCCAGGAAGTGGCAGTCAATAAGGTCACTCTGTCTCAATTTGTGAATGGTTTAGAAATTTTCATATCAGAAGCCATTATAATTCTACAAAAGTTATTCTCTAGATAACTTGACTACCGAGATTAGTGAAAAGACAAAGCAAATAGATCAAGATCTAAAGGATAGTGCAACTAGTCTATTAACTGAGCAACATGCATTGTAGATACATTACAACAAAGTTCTCCAAACCAAGTAGTTGAGACTAGAATTAAAGAAAAAAGAGGAGAAAATCAAAGAACAAGTAACCTTGCTCTAGGCAACATTACTACTACGTTTGGTAATGATGCAAAAAAATGTGACATTGGAAAAGACTTTAGTTGCCACCCCAGAATTGTCAATAACTGATACAATATATGATATGCATTCTCAGATCAACCTAGAGTAATTAACCCTTGAGAATTTAAAAGAGGAATGGGAGAAGCTACAGGAAAATCTTGAGAATTCCCATCCTACCCTTTTTGACAAATTGTAAGTTATAGTCCTTTTGTCATTATTTTCAAAAAAAGGGGAAATATATGTAAATAAATATAGTAAAGGGGGATAATATAATCAGGATATATAAATGAGTTCATATACATATAATGAGCATGTAAAAAGGAGGATTAATCATGTATATTATGTATAGAAATAATTTTTTGATACTAATTCCAAAGGGGGAGAATGTTACTCCAATTGAGCATTAAAGTTGTCATTAGTATTCAAGCACTCAACATGGACAACCGATAACAGAGTCACAAACAGGACAGTTGGTATATTCACCAAAGTACAAAGTTAGCTGAGAGCACTGATTATTCCCAGAGTTAACCGAGTATAATGATACTCAAGCTGACCAACTACACCGAGTAGTAGACAACATCGAGCACCGAGAGACAACAATAATCGAGTGGTAAAGAGGTCACATAAAAGTTTGTTATGGCACATTATTCTATGTAACAAATTTTTTCTGACCTACATAATAGTTTACATGATTGAGGAGAGCATTAACTATGGATATGCCACATTAATTTTTTATGTCTCCTATGTTAGATGATCAAGGTAAATTATGTACACCATTGATCTTATGGTAGGGATGTAATTGTGAAACCCTAATTAGGTAATAAAGTTTGATATATAAATGTATAGATGCCAAATTTTGTAATGTATGTTGATCAAGAAATGATCAAGTAGCCGCCATACTATATACATCAGAGATCAGAAAAATAATTTCAAGGACGGAGACTACATTGCATAAATTAGTTTTCAAAATAGAAGCAAGGATACCGAGCATAACAGAGCAGAAAGTATTATCATTCACATTGAGGTGATATGTTTTGCATGTACTTAATGGATCTGTATCAGAAATATTGAGATTGTATATGTTTCAGATCAAACCTATGTTACTCTCTAACAATTGTAATAGACCCTTAAATCTCTTAACAGAGTAGATTTAACCATTTTTTTATAAATCGCTTAACTGAGTGCACACATAACTTGTGTTGCAAAATCCTCACATGAGGTAGATATAATTGATCTCATTGTTACTCCTAATAGGGTAATATCATTAGAAGTGATCATTCTTTGTAAGATTTAACATCCTACTTTATTTATTGCAGTAATGAAGTTTTGTGGGTCTCATCCCCACCGCGGTTTTTACCTTCTAACAGGGTTTTCTTCGATACCAAAATACTAGTGTCATGAGTACTTAGTTTAATGTATGTGTATTGTTTATTTTACATGCATTTACATTTCATAAATGATACTATATGTTTGGTGTATGCAATCTACTCAGTCGGTTAATACAGAACAATGTTTACAAATAATTGAATAAAAGTTTTTAAGCGTACCGATTCAGCCCTCCCCTCTCAGTACACACCCTTTCCATTATCCCAAACAATTATATGAAGGTGACACTTATGTGAAGCTATCTAGGTTGCAGAGCCTAAAAGGAAAGTATGAGACATTGAAGATGAGTGAGGATGAGAGTGTTACTTCCTACATATAGAAGGTGAATGAAATTGTATGTGGTATTAGAAGTGTTGGTGGAACTATGGATGAGCCAAATATTATTTCTCAAATTCTTAGATCCTTATCTCCCTCCTACAAACACAAGTTTTATGCTATTGAGAAGATCAAGAATGTGAAAAATATGGCAAGAGAAAAATTGATTGGTAAGTTAAATACTTTTGGTATGAATTAATTTGGTGATTCTCTTCCTAAAGTTGAGTTTGCATTCAAGGATACTATTTCTAAGGAAAAGTAGAGATATTATCTAGGAGAAATTTCTACAAGAGAATCCAGATATACAAAAGAGATGGAAGAAATTAAAGAAGAAGAAATAAATTTTGAAGAACTTGAAGCCCTTATTGCTAAGAGATTGCCCAAATGTGCCAGTAAGTATGAAGGAAAGTTTCATCTTAAATATTTTTCTTACAATAAGATTGGTCATTTTTCTTCAAGGCGTCAAGAAATATTTCCTAAGCATAAAGCTAGAAAATTCCAACCTAGATATCAGAAAAAATGTTACTATGCTACTGATGAAGGTGTGATAGATGATGAGTTTGATTAAGGTGTTTCAAAATAGGATGAATGGGTATTCATTGATATCAAGGAAGATTATGAACTTCAATCTACTAGTTGCATGAATTTGGAAACAATTTTAGCTGCACATGTTGAAGAGAAAGATGAATGGATGATTGATAGAAGATGTTTACAACACATGATAGTTGATAAGAGAAATTTTGTGAAGTTGGAAAGGAATGATGGTGGTTTTGTAAAATTTGGTGATGATACAAAAAATAAATGAAATGTATTTCATTTGAATAGTGCCAAGAATAGATTCTTCATTACTCAGATTGATGAAAGTTGGCTATGGAATAAGAGGTTGTGTCATGTAAATTTTTATAATATTGTGAAGATAAGGTCTACAAATTCTATGAGATATCTTCCTAAATTGTTAAAACTTGAAAATGCTATGTGTAAGGAATGCTAGATGGGTAAGAAAATCAGATCTCATTTCAAGACAAAAACCTTTTCTTCTAAAGGATTGTTAGATCTTGTGCATACTGAATTATGTGGTCCATCTAGAGCTAGAATCTTTCAAGGTGAAATTTTTTTCATGTTGTTGATTGATTAGTATTCAAGTATGATGTGGATTACTTTCTCAAGGGAGAAATCTGAGGCTTTAGGAGAAATTCAATATTTTCAAGGCTATAGTTGAGACAAAGACAAAATTGAATTTGAAGTGTCTAAGATGTGACAGAGGTAGTGAATTCAAATCCAGTGAGTTTAATAATTTTTTTGAAGAGCATGAAATAAAGCGATAGATGTCTACTCCATGAACTCCACAATAGAATGATGTAGTGGAGAGGAAGAAAAAAACTACTCAATATACTGCAAGGATAATGATGATTGAACTAAATGTTCAACATGCATATTGAAGAGAATTTGTTCAAAAATTGAGAATGCTAGATAGTATGAAGGAAAGTTTCCTCTAGGAGTTAACCTGTAACCAAGCCTTATAAGTTAGATGAACCACATAAATCAGTATGCACAAGATTTAACAATCTTTTAGAATAAAAAACTTTTCTCTTGAAATTGGATCTAGTTTTCTTACCCATCTAACATTCCTTACACATATCGTTAGCAAGTTTATCAAATGATAGGATTCCTATTAGGACTTAGAGATCCACAAGACCCCCTAGGAGACATAAGATGATGAATTCTTCAATGAGTTATAGTGGGTGCTCCTACACCACCTTTCCTTAGGAATGATCATTCTAATGGATCTATGATTTGAAGTACTTTCCTTTAAGGACCAATCCTTGTTGATGCATTAAACTAGCATAATACAACTTGCTAAACTATTTAATTCCATCTTTTGCATCTCTCTCTCTCTCTCTCTCTTTCTCTCTCTCTCTCTCTCTAGGTTTTTCCCTACCTTTCTTCCTCTTCTCTTCTTACCCTCCCTCATTATCCCTATATCTATCTCCATCCCTCACTATCTATTATTCTCCGATTTTATCTTATTATCTTTTTTATTATATCATTTTCTATTATTTTCTCTACCTCTCTCTCCACTCTCCATCCCTTTTGTTGGATGATATTAGATTTGAATACTATTCATGTTGTTGATATTCATATTTTGTCACTAATGTCAACATATGTTTCTATGAAGAAGACAGACTAGTTACTGGACTGGTAGAAGTGTACGGACATTGTACGAATGTTTCATAAAGATCAAAGTTGGTTATATGAAGAAGGATGTGTGTTGACCTTATTACTAAGGTCACTTGGCTTTATTTTACATATTGAGGATGTTACAGTTTTTTTAGTGAAGACTAGTTTCTGGATTGTAACTATGATGCTTGATAGAGTAGGTTTCTGTGTTTTGGGTATATCTTACTCGCGAAGATATTTCAAATGAAGCAAAATTATTGGAGGAATGTAGAAATATTTTGGTATAATGGGTAGTGTTTGATTGTTGTGTGATAACTGGTGACGTCAGTTGTGGTGTGTATTCTGGGGAGACCTATTCCGTGGCTGATTTCAAACATGTAGTGTGTAATATGAATTATGAGCGTGGATTATGGATTTGGAAGTATAACTGATGGATTGTATTTGATATTTAGTATGTATGCGTACCGTGTGTATTTTAGAAAGGGTTTAAACAATTAATTCTATATTAGGAAAGCCTAATTAGCCAACCTAATTAATTATTTGTGTATTAGGAAAGCTTAACTAGCCAACCTAATGAATTATTGTAATAGGGTATATATGAGTGATATTTTATTTTGGAAAGATGTGGCAGTGGAAGAGATTGAAAAGGAAAAGAAGTGAAAGTTGTGAGGCTTTTTTTTCTGCTAGATGTAGAGTAGAGTTTGTGATATGAAAACTTCATTGGAACTGACCAAGCAAAGACAATTGCTATCAGATAGTTCACTGGATTGTATATTTTCTATATACACTTGTTCCGATTGTGAATCCTTGAGGGTGTATTCAACCTTCTTTGGGTAGTGAGCCTACTACATATCTTGATTCCTAACAGGGACTGTGTACTGTAATGTTGTAATAAATCCTAGGAGGACCAAATCTTTTAATAGGGATACTATACTCTTAGTACAATATTTGTGGGTGTTAATTCCCACCGGGGTTTTACCTTTAATAGGGTTTCCTTGACAACAAGTATTTTGTTATTGTGTTGGCATTTACTATGTTATCATTTGCATTTAAGTTTTGGTTTACAAATTTTAAGAATCTATATCACAACTGATTCACCCCCCCCCCCATTTGTCTTGTGGATTTTTATTTCTAACAATTGGTATCAGAGCTACTGGTCCTTAGAGAGAAATCTTAACATCTTGAGGTAATCTTGAAGATGTCTTACTACAAGAAGGATAGTCCAAAATTTGATCCTGAAAAACTTTGACATTTGGAAGAACAAGATGAGAACACATTTTCTTTGTTTGGGACTTGACTACTGTATGATCACAAAGAAGAATGAGAAGATAGAGACTGGGGATGAACTGGAGAAGGCTACTGAAGATTAAAAGAAACTATTTTCATGTAATATGGTTGCAAGGGAATCATTGATCAACGCACTTTCTGAAGGTGAATTCATAGTAGTAAAAGACTTGGATTTTGCACATGAGATCTGGACAAGATTGGAGGCACTGTATGAAGGAGATAAGTTTACAAATTAGAAAAATCTACAAAACTGGGAGACAAAGATAAAATCACTGAAGTTGAGAGAAGATGAGAACATTAGGGAATATAGACAGAGAATTACTGAAGTGGTTACTTCCATTAGAAACTTTTGAGGTACTTTTAGTGAGGAAGAAGTGATTGCAAAGATTCTTATATCTTTGACACCTATGTATAGAACCAAAGTACAATCTATAGAGGAGATTATACCTTTGACTTTGAACTTCACTAGAGAGATCTTGATTGGAAAACTAACTAATTTTTAGGCCCCAAAATTGGGAGATACTTTACATAGAGTTGAGTCAACATTCTAGGAAACTGTGCATAAGAACAAAAAGACGTTATATAGAATTGCAAACTCCAGCCATTGTGACCTAAGAGAAGAGATTTGAGACTATGTTAAGTAATGGGAACACATACAGGAGGAAGAAAGAAAGCTATATGAAGTGGTATCATTGATCGCTAGAAGAGAGAAGAGAGGTAAGGGTAAATTTGAAGGCAAAATACCATTGAAATATTTTTCATGTAACAAGATTGGTCATTTTGCATCTAGATGTCCTACAAGGGTTCCTATGCATAAACCTAAGTTTTACAAATCAAAGTATCCAAAAGACAAGGAATGTTATTATGTTATTAAGGGTGTTTCTGACAATGATGGTGACTATGATGAAATTGGATTTATTTCTATAAAGGATGATAAACCTATATATGAAGAAAAAACCTTAGTATCTCATATTGAAAATAAATCTGAATGGGTTATAGACAGTGGTTGTTCACGTCATATGAGTGGAGATAAAAATGAATTTGTGAAATTGAAAAGATATGATGGTGGTGTTGTTAGATTTGGAGACAATACTCCTAAACTTATCATTGGAGTTTGATCTATTTCTCTCGATGGAAAGACTAATACTGGCAATGTATTACTTGTTGATGGACTTAAGCATAATCTATTAAGTGTTGGATAGTTAGTGGACAAAGGTTATCAATTTAAATCCATTAATGGGGAATTCTCTATCAAAAGTAAATTAGGATATTTGATCACATTTGGTACTAAATCTAGATGTAATATATTTGAATTGAATACATCTGAAGCTACTTGTTTTATTGTGAAGGTTGATGACAATTGGCTGTGGCATAGAAGATTTTGTCATGTTAAATTTGATAACATTATGAAGGAAAGTATGACTAATGCTTTAATAGATCTACCTAAGATTGAAAATCCGTCTAACACTATGTGTGGAGATTGTGTTATGGGGAAGCAGACCAGAAGCAGTTTTAAAAGCAAATCTTGTTCAGCAAAAGGGAAGTTGGATCTAGTGCATACAGAGATCCTTGTGGTCCTACAAGGAAAAGATCATATTATGGTGAAAGTTTCAGTGTACTTTTTGTTATGACATGGATTGCATTCTTTGTGCTTTCTGTTGTGATAAGGGTTATATTTCCTAGAGTGCAGTTTAAAGCATTTAATGAATTGTTGGATGATATATTTTTTGAGGCAATGATAAGATGAGTAAGAAGTTCTCTAAAGAAATGGAAAATCATTTTGAGATGTCAATGATTGGTGAAATGAAAGTTTTTCTTGGTTTGGAAATTAATCAGAGTAAGAATGGTATTTGTATATCTCAGACAAAATATCTTAAGGGAATGTTTGAAGAAGTTTGGAATGGAAGATTGTAAACCTATTGGAACACCTATGGTGACTGGACATAAACTAACTAGTAATGATGAGACTCAATGTGTTTTTTAGACAAAGTATAGATCTATGATTAGTGGTTTACAATATCTAACTCACACTAGACCAGATATTACCAATGCAGTTATTTTTTTGGAAAGGTATCAAGAAGATCCCAGAGACACATCTTGCTTCTGTGAAAATAATTTTCAGATATTTGAAATGAACAATAGAATATGGATTATGGCATGAAAAATTAGATGATTTTAGTTTACAAGCTTACACTTATTCTGATTGGGCAGGTAATGTGGATGATAGAAAAATTACTAGTGGTGGTGCATTTTTTCTTGGGAAAAGGTTGGTTTCTTGGTTGAGCAAGAAGCAAAACTGTATTAATCAATCTACTGTTGGATCTGAGTATGTTGCTGGTGTAATAAATTGCACACAAGTTGTTTGGATGAAACAAATACTGAAGGACATTGAAATATTTTTTCAAGAACCACTTTTTATCCATTGTGATAACACCAGCACAGTGAATGTGTCGAAGAATCTTATGATGCATTCAAAGATTAAACATATATCTATTAAGTATCATTTATTGAGGGAGAAGGTAGCAGAGAAAGAAGTAAAATTGGAATCTATTAGCACAAAGGAACAAATAGTAGATATATTTACAAAACCTTTGCCAAAAGATTCTTTTGAGTATCTTAGAAGTATAATTGGGGTCAGATCCCCTCCTTGTGATAATTAATTAATGTAGATATGCATCAGTCTAGTGGCTTTCAGAGCTATATCATTTTCTAGACTTTATGTATGGATCTACTCCTCAGGGGGTGTGATCATAGGAATAGAAGATTACAGATGATTTATGGAACCCTTTTTCTATTGTTGTCAAAGGGGGAAGGAATCTATGTGAAAATCCCTACTATTTTGGGGAGATTTATGTTGAGGATATTGAGAAGATTGTATTGAGAGGAGAAATTATTTTGAGTTGATGGATTTTCCCATATGTTTTCATCAATACCAAAGGGGGAGATTTTTGGATGATATTAGATTTGGATACTATTCATGCTATTGATATTCATGTTTTGTCACTGACACCAGTTACTTGACTGGCAGAAGTGTAGAGATACTATACAGATGTTTCAGAATGAGAAAAGTTGGTTATGTGAAGAAGGATGTGTTTTGACCTTATTCCTAAGGTCTCTTAGATTTATGTTACATATTGAGGATGTTACAGTTGTTTTAGTGAAGACTGGTTTTTGGACTGTAACTGTGATGCTTGACAAAGAAGGTCTTTGTGTTTTGGGTATATCTTACTGGCAAAGATATTTTAGATCAAGTGAACTTACTAGAGGACTGTAGACATATTTTGGAATAATGTGTTGTGTTTGAGTATTGTGGGATAACTGGTGACCTCATCTGTGGCATGTATTCTAGAGGAGACCTATTTGGTGGCTGACTTCAGACATATAGTGTGTAATATAAATTGTGAGCATGGATTATGGATCTAGGAGTATAACTGATGGATTGTATTTGATGTTTACTTGTTATAGGTACCGTGTCTATCTTAGCAAGGGGTTAAACAATTATTCATATATTGGGAAAGCCTAACTAGCTGACCAAATTAACTATTTTTGTATTAGGAAAGCTTAACTGGCTGAACTAATGAGTTATTATAATAGGGTATATATGAGTGATATTTTATTTTAGAAAGATGTGGTAGTGGAAGATATTGAAAAGGAAAATAAGTGAAAGTTGCAAGGCTTGTTTTGCTTCTAGATGTAGAGCAAAGTTTGTGATAAGAATAATTCATTGGAACTAACCAAGCAAAGACAGTTGCTATCAGACAGTTCACTGGATTGTATAATTTCTATATACACTTGTTCAAATTGTTAATCCTTGACGATGACTTTAACCTTCTTTGGGAAGTGTACCTAGGCAGTGAGCCTCCTACTTTTATTGACACCTAATAGGGTTTGTCTCCTAATAGGGACTATGTACTATAATGTTGTAATAAGATCCTAACATGGCTAAATCTTTTAACAGGGATACTATACTCTCAGTACATTATTTGTGGGTGCTAATTCTGACTGGGTTTTTACCTTTAATAGGGTTTCGCCGACAACAAGTATTGTGTTATTGTGTTGGAATTTATTATTTTATCATTTTCATTAAAGTTTTGGTTTACAAAGTTTAAATTTTAATAATCTATATCACAACTGATTCACCCCCCTTCTCAGTTTTCTTGTAGACTATTATTCCTAACACCTTCCCCCTTACCTAGGCTACCCCCTCTGTCTCTCCCTCCATCTCCACCTCTCTAAAAATATATCATTAATTGCCTCTCTCTATCCTCATCCATATATCTCACCCCTTTCTTTCCCTACCTAGGTTACTCACATGTCTCTTCTCTTTTAGGCTTATTGCCTCTTTGTCTACCACCTCTCTAGTTATCTGTCTCCCCCTTACCCCTCTCCTTTTATTCTCTCTCTGAACATAATTTTTAGGATGAAATATTGATGGTACAAGGTTTAGGGTATTTCATATATTGATACTTCTCTCTCGATATATCCCTCTCTCTTTGTATTTCCTAGATTGAGAGTACAATATTTTGGGTGAATAATGGGGAGAGAGGGGGGAAGGGAGAGGGGATAAATGGAGAAGAAGAAAGGGGAAGGGAGATGGGGAGAGAGGGAGAGAGGGAGAGGGTGGTTAGAGTGGGAGAGAGAGAAGAGGAATAGGTGAGGAGGAAAGAGAAAGAAAGAAGGGAAAGTGAGATGTGGGAGAGAGGGAAAGGAGGGAGAGACGGTGTAAGAGAAGGGGAAAGGGAGAGAGGGAATGAAGTTATAGGTCCCATCTCCTTTTCAAGCCCCCTCTCTCTCTCTCTCATTGAACATACAATATGACTAAGAAGGAGGTTTGAATTAGTCTAGACCACAGTAATAACTTATATGGTTAACAAAACTTACCAGATTATTTACTTGATCAACATTTCCTTTGAAAAGAAATGCATGTGGTGTGCTCTCCTTCCCCTATGGTGGCCTCTTCTTTCCATGCACATAATGTTGCAGTTTCCCTCGCAAGTGTGGACCCTCCTATACGCGATGTCCCTCTTGCACGCAATGTCTTCCCTTCTACAATGGCCTCCCCTTCTATAGCTAGAGTAATTCCTTCTGGTGATGCACAATCCATTCATGTCCATACTATGGTAGTGGCTAGGGTTTTGGCAGTGGGCTCTTTGACTATCTAGGCTTCCAGTGTCACTTTTTTTGGCTCAGAGGGTCTGGAGGAGTCTTTTTCTAAGATCATTTCTAAGCCTATGGTGGTTGAGAAAGGACCTAGCATTTCTATTGTGTTTCCTGTGTGTGGTTCTCTCTCAGTTAAGCTTTCATCTAAGGCTAAAGAGGATTTGGAGAATAGTAGTAAAGTTTTTAAATCCCACAGGCTGATTTGGCATTTTTGGGGATTCTAGCCTAACCTTCCCCTCTTGCATGACTGGGTCACCTATAAATGGGAAACATTGCTATGAGGAAATATTCATGTCTCTCCTATAAAAAAGGGGTTTTTTATTGCAAAATTTGATTCCATTGAGGATAGAACCAAGATCCAGTGTAATTAATTATTTTTCTAGGAGGATGATAAATTTATGCTTATGGTAAAGTCCTGGCATCCAGATTTTAATCATTTATCTGAAGTTTTCAGTAAGATCCCTATATGGGTTAGACTCATTAACCTTCCTCTTCATCTTTGACATGATTCCATCCTTAAGGAAGTGGGTGAGGATTTGGGGGACTATTTTTTGTAGGATCATGATTCCTTCAACATATATCATTCCATATTTGCACGCATTTAAGTTGATCTTGGCATTTCGAAGGGTCTCCCAGTTGAAATAAAAATTGAATCAACCTTAGGATCTTGGATCTAGAAGCTTGACTACAAGGGAATTCCCATCACATTTCATACATGTTTTAAGACTGGTCACATTTCAACCCAATGTGGATTGGAGTTCAAGAAAAGAGATCTTCTCCTTCTTGGTGGAAGGGTGCTTCCACTCAACATTACATTGTTTTGAAAGGCTCTTTTTGGCCTAGGAAGCTAGATTTTGTGTCTATTGGGGCTGAATCTACTCTTTCTTCATTGGTTTTTTTTTCTCAACGGTCTGCTGATAGTAATGTGCCTGCATGTGTTGAACCTGATCCTTCTCCATTGGTTGCTGCTGCTAGTGGGTTTGTGGGCATTATTTGAGTTGATTCTGCTGGATTTTAGCTCATGTTTTCTCTGGTTTGAAAGATCTATTAGATGATGGATCTCTGGATGAGGCTAAAAATGGCCCTATGCTAGAAGGGTCGTTGGTAGATTCTACCCCACTACTGGGTGCTGGTTCTAAGGCTTTAGATTCATTGCATTAGAAGGAAGAGGTTGCAAGAGTTGAAGAGGGTTGGGTAATTGTTAAAGGAAAAAAATTAAGAGGTCCTCTTTTTGTTTTGATATGACCCTTTGGTCTCATAAGAAGGGGATGAAAGGATCATTCTCTCTAATGTCATTATTGTTCTATAATTTTCCATTTTTAGGTGCATCTTGAGATCTTTTTTATGAGTTCTTGGTGAGTGTGTCTCTCTTAGGCCTTTTCTTTAGGCTAGTCTGTTGGGTTTTGGGAACTTTTATTGCTCTATGTTAAAGTTCCTTATCTGTAGAGGGTTTTAGGGCCCCTTCAAAATATTTTGTTACCTTAATCAAAAAATTCAATTCAAATCATGATAATATTCAAAAATACCAGAAGTCATTATCTCTTTTGAATCAATAAACCAAAAAGTAGGATCAACACAAGAACACCAGGTTTACATGGAAAACCCAAGGATGGGAAAAACCATGGTGAGAATCTAACTCTATGAATAATTTGTATTACAAATAATAGGCTCACTTCCTAGACTTGCAAAACTAGGGCTCACTACCTTAGGACAAGATATAAGATACTTGTACAACTAAAACTCTCTGTCTCAAGAAAAGATATAGAAGGACCGGTTACTTGACTAGAAGAAGTGTAGAGACACTATACGGATGTTTCAGAATGAGAAAATTTGGTTATGTGAAGAAGGATGTGTTTTTACCTTATTAATAAGGTCTCTTAGATTTATGTTACATATTGAGGATGTTATAGTTGTTTTAGTGAAGACTAGTTTTTGGACCGTAACTCTGATGCTTGATAGAGAAGGTCTTTGTGTTTTGGGTATATCTTACTGGAAAAGATATTTTAGATGAAGTGAACTTACTAGAGGACTGTAGACATATTTTGGCATAATGTGTTGTGTTTGATTATTGTGGGATAACTGGTGACCTCATCTGTGGCATGTATTCTGGAGGAGACCTATTTGGTGGCTGACTTCAGACATGTAGTGTGTAATATAAATTGTGAGCACATATTATGGATCTAGGGGTATAAATGATGGATTGTATTTGATGTTTACTTGTTATAGGTACTGTGTGTATCTTAGCAAGGGGTTAAACAATTATTCATATATTGGGAAAGCCTAACTAGCTGACCAAATTAACTAGTTTTGTATTAGGAAAGCTTAACTAGCTGAACTAATGAATTATTATAATAGGGTATATATGAGTGATATTTTATTTTAGAAAGATGTGGTAGTGGAAGAGATTGAAAAGGAAAATAAGTGAAAGCTGCAAGGCTTGTTTTGCTGCTAGATGTAGAGCAAAGTTTGTGATAAGAATACTTCATTGGAACTAACCAAGCAAAGACAGTTGCTATCAGACTGTTCACTGGATTGTATATTTTCTATATACACTTGTTCAAATTGTTAATCCTTGATGATGAATTTAACCTTCTTTGGGAAGTGTACCTAGGTAGTGAGCCTCCTACTTTTATTGACACCTAATAGGGTTTGTCTCCTAATAGGGACTGTGTACTATAATGTTGTAATAAGATCCTAACATGGCTAAATCTTTTAATAGGGATACTATACTCTTAGTACATTATTTTTGGGTGCTAATTCTCATTGGGTTTTTACCTTTAATAGGGTTTCCCCAACAACAATTATTGTGTTATTGTGTTGGAATTTACTATTTTATCATTTTCATTGAAGTTTTGGTTTACAAAGTTTAAAGTTTGATAATCTATATCACAATTGATTCACCCCCCTTCTCAGTTGTCTTGTAGACTATTATTCCTAACACCTTCCCCCTTACCTAGGCTACCCCCTCTATCTCTCCCTCCATCTCCACCTCTCTAAAAATATATCATTAATCGCCTCTCTCTATCCTCATCCATATATCTCAACCCTTTCTTTCCCTACCTAGGTTACTCACATATCTCTTCTCGTCTAGGCTTATTGCCTCTTTGTCTACCACCTCTCTAGTTATCTGTCTCCCCCTTACCCCTCTCCTTTTATTTTCTCTCTGAAAATAATTTCTAGGATGAAATATTGATGGTACAAGGTTTAGGGTATTTCATATATTGATACTTCTCTCTCGATATATCCCTCTCTCTTTGTATTTCCTAGATTGAGAGTACAAGATTTTGGATGAATAATGGGGACAGAGGGGGGAAGGGAGAGGGGATAAATGGAGAAGAAGAAAGGGGAAGGGAGATGGGGAGAGAGGGAGAGAGGGAGAGGGTGGTTAGAGTGGGAGAGAGAGAAGAGGAATAGGCGAGGAGGAAAGAGAAAGAAAGAAGGGAAAGTGAGATGTGGGAGAGAGGGAAAGGAGGGAGAGAGGGTGTAAGAGAAGGGGAAAGGGAGAGAGGGAATGAAGTGCTAGGTCCCATCTCCTTTTCAAGCCCCCTCTCTCTCTCTCTCTCATTAAACATACAATATGACTAAGAAGGAGGTTTGAATTAGTCTAGACCACAATAATAACTTATATGGTTGACAAAACTTACCAGATTATTTACGTGATCAATATTTCCTTTGAAAAGAAATGCATGTGGTGTGCTCTCCTTCCCCTGTGGCGGCCTCTTCTTTCCATGCATAGAATGTTGTAGTTTCCCTTGCAAGTGTGGACCCTCCTAGTAAGTTCACTTCATCTAAAATATCTTTGCCAGTAAGATATACCCAAAACACAAAGACCTTCTCTGTCAAGCATCCCAGTTATAGTCCAAAAACTAGTCTTCACTAAAACAAATGTAACATCCTCAATATGTAACATAAATCTAAGAGAGCTTAGGAATTAGGTCAAAACACATCCTTCTTCACATAACCAACTTTTCTCATTCTGAAACATCCGTATAGTGTCTCTACACTTCTACAAGTCAAGTAACCGGTCTCTCTTATGCCCAGTCATCTGCCATGTCAACACTGCGGGCCTTGCCAAAATTTGGGCATCTTCTCCTCGGGCACATTTTTTGAAGCAAGCCCTCAGCTCCTCTATGTGCACCCATAGCCTCTTCTTTTCTTCTTCAAATTACATACTGAGGCTTGTTGCATGTAAAGATTTGGAAATCCCATTTTGGTATGAATGTGGGATATATCATTTCAAATTTTTAAAGCAATTTATTTTTTTTGCATTAAAATAATGCAGGCCCCACCAGGCACCAAGCCATCTAGCAATGCATCATTCAAAGATCCTCTTGGCTTTTCCTTATTACATAAGGTAAGTGCGACAGTATTTAAACAAAAAAAAATCCCCAATGCAAAGAATGTGGGATAATACAATTTGTTTAAAACTTCAAAAATGAACCTTCATATTGCTGCACAGGCCTTATTTGTATTTTCTTGGAGTTTATAAACCTTTTGCTTACCTACGCTGATTTTCATCCCATAGGTTGCACAAGTCTTCAAATGCCATGTCATGCACATTAAGCCTTCTCAAATTTCCAAACTTGCCAAAGGATTTACACCTATCAAAAGCAATGAAAAAATCTTAAAAACACATCCATTTGTTGCACATGCCTTTGATTTTTGCACAGTGCTTATTTGGCTTTACACATCTCCAATCAATTTGTAGCCTCTTTGACATTCACGCTATCATGCATCTACTAAATGTTTCAAAAATTATTGTGATGGCCTCTTAATATTCATGCACGACCCATTATTGTGCATCACACCTTATGCTACGTTGGGTCTTACCAATTCACATTTAGCATTTGTATTCATTGTTTTAATTAAAAATTCCCAAATGTCTTTTAGCTAATCTATTTTGAGCATATCCTACAATCATCATTCCATAAGATGGTATATCTTTGAGGCATCCTACAAACAGTTCACACGCCCTTTCCAAAGCTTTCATTTTAGCATGGGCTGGGAGGATGCTGGAAAGGTTGTTGAATTTGGCTTTACATTTGCATAAAATTTAAAAATACTTCCCTCAAAATATCTAGCGCAAGGCTTCATCCCTATATCACGTAGTCTTTCAATGCTTTGATCCACCAAACATGCTCATGGTCTATCCAAATTTGGTATTATCTACTACTTTGGGGCCTTTTAGATGTTGTGTCATTGCATAGCACTAGTATCTCATGTAAGTGTTCTACTCTATCATTTCCATATGCCACTCTCCCATCATGAATTGGCGCATAGAGTTGCCTCACATTGTGTGAGAAACCATTTTTAAAAAGGCCATTCTCTGGCCTTTGGGGGTTCATGTTTCCTAGGCTGATACAAGGGCTCAACCTTGTTTAATAAGTATTTCCTTTATCTGTCCCTTTTTGAAAAGTTGCACACTGCTCATCCAATTAGGATGCCCTACTTACAGTGTCTGGATGAAACCTACTTTGATCATGCTATATCAATATCTTGTTCATTGTGGGTGAAGAACCTCCACGAATGTCCAAGACAGTCATTGTCTATGAATGAAAGTCCTGATGTTCTTTTTTTGTAGGAGACCCCACATCTAGTCCTCCATCATAGGATAAAATTCATGCAATAGGAAAAACTAGTTCTCCAAGGATAGGAGGCAAATTATGACAGAGATTCCTGATCTTGAATAATACTGCAGCTGAAAGCCTCTCCCTTAAGCAATAAAGTTGAGCTGCATGTAGTGATGTTGTTTCAAATCTAAATCATCGATCTACAACCACCATAACTTCCTTATCTGTTGAAGACACGACCTTGCGGTGTTTCTTTTTAGCAAGAGGTGGCTTAAGAATCTCTAGCATCTTTTTTTTTATTGCATAGATCATGTTTGGTTTTATGTAGCACTTCATGTGCCCTTGTCTGTGCTTCACATTTTTCTTAAATTGGAGAACATCATGCTGCGCGGTTCCTTGTGCAAAATCCATTCCAAACAATTCCAGATCCTCTATCTTCTTGGAAGTACCACTTAAGGTACCTCATGTTTTTATAAAAACCATTATTTAAATCAACAATTGATTAAAATAATATACTTTTAAAACCACATAAGTTGCATATTGAACTTTGCAAACAAACAAGTCCTTGAGATGTTGATTCAAAGATTGCCTCTTCTGAAAACCAATTTCATCTTTGAAAAATCAAACTTGATCATCCATGCAACCTAGATGATGAGGCATCGAACTAGCGGGCTTTAAATAACTCATTACAATTCTGCAAAACTTAACTCATTAATGGCATCTAGCCTCTAAGGCTTGCTTTAAAAACTGACAAAATCCAGTAACCGGGACATGGTGCTGGCCACACACATTCTATGGTTATCATTCTTCCATATTGCAAAGTGGTATTTGATGAAACCCAATAGGTCCAAAGATTTTAATCACCCAAGTCGCCTCTTTCCCAACGATTCTACAAATTACTCTGTCCAATAACAATGAACTGCAATTGGTTTCGACTTTGAAAAAAAGTCAAATGACCTCCTGAAGACCCAAGCTTCTGGATATTGGAAGTATGCTATATGGAGAATATTGATCCAGAAGGGTGTCTCTTAACAGTCATCCAGACACATTTGGCAACCCCTCAAAATTAGCCACTTGGAAATGCAGAAAACAAAAAACATAAGGAATACCGATTTCTGCAAATGGAAAGAAACTTGGAAAGTGTGCAAACAAAACCCTCAGGATCTAAAACCTTGCAAACTTGGAGAAAATTTGGTCTATAATTTAGGGCAACCATTTTCCTGATGTGACCAATTACGGTATTCAAGATATAACCTCTCAAATAGGGCCTCTGACCAAACTGTGCAACTGATCTGCATCAAAATGTTAGAAATTGCAAATGGAATCAGAGTGGCAAACTGAGAAAACATATTCATCATGGCCTGAGAATATTCATGGTAGAAAATTTACATGCCTACAATACAGGGGAAATTTCAATTATCCATTTCATTCAACAGGGTGTAAAATTGTAAGACCTCAAAGTAGGTCATTCAGAAATCTGCATTTGATAGTTTGGCACACTGATAGAAACTACAAATGGAATGGGCTTGGCACACTAACCAAATAAACTTGTCGTAACTTGACGATGGATACTCAAGAAGTATTTGAACTCTATAATGGAGCATAAAAGGGATTTTTTCAATTATGTCACAAGGTCAAATGTTACAATCAGACAAACAGGGCTACTCAGAATTATGATTAATTACACAATGCATAACAACAGTAAACTACCAACTTTAAGGGGTTTGAAACCTAGTCAAAATATATCGAAATGACTTGGGATTTGAAACATAGGTTATTTGATATGCATACTAAACACCCCAAAGTGGTGGGCCATGACAGTCAACAGGACACAAGATATTCAAATGCGAACTGGGCCTGTTACAGCAAATTGACACTTAGGCAAAAATGCAGATTTTGACAAGTGCTCAAAATAAGACATCACGAAATAACTCAAAACTTGAAATTAATGAACTGGAATGTCTTCATATGCCTAAAAAAGAGTGATGAGTACTTGACATGCATGGAAAACTTCATAATCTCATCTAGGAAAATAGGCTCAAAAAACACTTATAGGGGGTTACAATGCAAAATTTTAACATGGTACTTCAAAAACCCTTACTACTTTTTTCAGTCTCAACAAGATCTTCACTGCATTGATGACCTATGCTAAGTCTCAAGATAAATCTATACTTTACCATTTCTTGGTGAGATTAAGTGCGAGCCACACAATCAACACTACTTCTATGGATCATATATCTTCCATGTCAACTTAGCTCTTAACCTTATCAGGACTCGAGTCATCTGGAGATTGCATGACTAAAGTAAAATATCAAACTCTGATAGCTAACCCTTTACCTTTGGTCAACTCCAGAGATCACGCGATTGAAGACATCATTGAAGTACTAAATTTGACCTAACCAAACATGTCTTTATGCTGGTCTAATTCTGAGATTGTGCAACTAAAGGAATATCGATGTCTCACAATCATTCTTTAACCCTCGAGTATGTTTAGAGACTACGCGCAAACCATAGGATTAGATCTTGATCAATGGTCTACGTGAAGTCGCTAAATCTTTTTGTACTTTCTCATTTTATTGTGAGATTACATGCCAGCCCCAGATCTTGAACAACATCAATGGTTCTGATCCTTTCCATGCAAAATCCATCTCAGTTTATCTTAACTCATGCTCTATTTAGATATTTTAGGACAAAGGAAAATATCCAAGTCGCTAGATAAATTCTTTAACTCTAGTTACATTTAGAGATTCAGCGCAAACCCTAAGATTCATTTTTCCTTGCAAATACATGGAAACACCATGTCAAATCCCTGAAAACCTAACTTATCCTTGAAGCTAACCATGCTTGAACTCAGGTTTGCTGGGACATCATGCAACTAAATAAATCTACAAGCTCCGAGAACATTTCTTAACCCTTGAATTTGTTCCGAGATTTTACGCCAAGCACACAATCAAAAAAAGATCCACGGCCAGCGTTAGATCTATAGACATATAATGAAATCATCATTTCATTGCGAGATGAAGTTCCAACCAATCATCTTGATCCTGATCTACGTCCCTTGCCAATTCTTGCAATCCTTTTGTACCTAATCAATTCTTCATGAGATTACATGCCATCCACACGATCATAACTTGAAAGGAACCCGATCAACGACCTGCACGTGATCTCTGAAAGGAAAGAACATATTCCATATCATCTAGAGATTAAGAGATAAAGAACTTTGTGAGATAAAAAAATATTTCTTAGCCATGCACATGACACAAAAAGGACTTTAGTGACTCAAAAAAGTTAACGAAAAATTATGACAAGTCCATGAAGGTTTAGGGTTTTATGCTCAATGGATAGAAAATTTGAAATTACGGCTTAGGGATAGAGAAAGAAATAGGATATTTTTCATGACCTAGGAAAATTTCTTGCAATATTTTTAGCAGTGATAACATAGAATCTAACTCGGGAAGGATGAATGCAAGTTCAATACTAGAAAACAAGCACTCTGGGAAGAGCAGACCAACTCAAAAAATGAAAAGCCACAACAGACAAACCTAAATAAAAAAAAGAAGGAAAAAATTTATAAATATATACAACAACATGCATGACCAAGGACCCAGGAAAAGAATGTCTTTAAGAACTTCCCATGCACAGGCAGATCCTGTATCTCACCAGTATAACTTTGTAGGAAGTAGGAATCTTTTCCATGTAACTTATACACAACAAATGGTCCTAACCACAAGGACTCACACTTTTCATGTTTTCCCTTATCCTCAATACTTTCATTCCATTAGAGAACCATGTCATTCACATGAAATTTTATTTCTGATGCTCTCTTATCAAATAAATACTTAGACTATTGTTGGATCTTCTGATTTTGTAATTTTTCTTTATTTATGATCTCATCTAGTTGTACCAACTGCAACATTCTATTCTACATTGCCTCAGTTACTTCTATGTCCTCATCTTGGCTGAATTTTTAGACTGTTAAAAAATTGTTTAATGGAAACCTAGCTTGTTAACCAGTTCAAAGGGAGATAGTCCAATACCTCTTTTCATTGTTACCTTATCAGCCCACAAAGCCAACTTAAGCTTTGAATTCCAAGCCTTCTTATTTTTTCTAGCGTTATTTTGATAATCTTCATGATTCTCTTATTGTTGGATTCTGCTTTCCAATTTTCATGTGGATGATATGGTGAAGAATAGGAGATCACAATACCGCACTGATCACAAAATTCTATATATTCTTGAGATCGAAAGCACATAGCATTATCCATTACTAGCTTGATCCAAACCTAGTCAAGATGTTGTCTGTTAGAAAATCAATGACCACCTTGTTGGTTTCCCTCTTGGTTGGTATAGCCTTAACCCATTTTGTAAAATAGTCTATGGCAACAAGGACCCAACTATGACCCCCACTAGAATTTTCTAAAAACTCACCAATAAAATCAATGCCCCATTGGTCAAAAGGGACTTCAACTGAAATTGGATTCAAAGGCAAAGCCCCTGAATACACTATCTTTTTTAAAAATATTTGACAAGCCTCACACCTCAGCAAAAACTCATGAGTATCCTTGAACATAAAATGCTAATAATAACCAGCTCTAAGTATATTGTGTGTAGTTATCTTTGTTGAATAGTGGCCTTCACAAACACCCCTATTTATCTTTGTTAAGACATTCTTGGATTGAGTCTTATCAAGACAAAACAAAACAATTCCATCTCTATTTTTCTAAAATAATTCTCCCTATATTAGTACATACTTCTGACCTTAAAGTCTAATATCCCTTCTTTGACTCTCTGTCAGGTCCTCAGGACATTTATTTTTCTTCAAAAAATAAACAATATTAGTATACCATGGTTGCATCTCAATGATAGTTGGCATTTCATTTTCTTGCACATTGTTTACTTGGGTAAGATCCATGTTTGAATATGTCCTGAGCTTTGCAAGTCCTAAGCCTCTAACTAATTGGTAATTTGGATCTCTAGATCAAATTCTTGTATTTTGTTGATCCATCTGCACCTCTTGCCAGTGACCTCACTCTGAGATAAAATATCCTTGACTACAGCATGAGGCAGATAGGAAACCACCTTAGTACATACTAAATAAGGCCTAAAAGCCTTGATTGAATTAACTAAGGCATAAGCTTTCTTCTCCATAATTTCATAATTCAACTCAGCTGCCTGCAAGGATTTTTTGAAAAATGCAATTGGATGCTCAAATCCCTCCTTGTCCTTTTGCAACAACACTGCAACAGTGAATGGAATGAATAAAATGAGAAAATATAAAAAGGAAACTCATAATTAGGAGATTTTAATATTGGTTCTTCCTAAATAATCCAATTTAATTCTTTCAAAAGCTAGTTGAGATTCTAGATTCCAGGCATATTGAACATCTTTCTTTAACAACTTTTCAATAGGTTTTATGATCTCTACAAAATTAACAATGAGAATTCTTAAAAAAAATATTTTTCCCAAGAAATCTTGGAAACCCTTGATGTTCCTGGGAGGAATCAACATATTAAGAGCTTCAAACCTCTTTGGATCTATTCTTACTCCTTCTTTGGACACTATATGCCCTAGTAACTTTCCCTCTCAAATAGAAAAATGGAACTTCTTTGGATTAAGAGAAACTCCAAACTCCAAAGCCTTACCAAATATATTTTCAAGATGCATGCAATGGTCGTCATCCCTTTTTGAATATGCAATAAGATCATCTTGATAGACAACCATAATTATATTTATGAATTCCTTGAAAGAAACATCCATTGGTATCTGAAAAGTGGCCCCTGCATTCATGAGACCAAACTACATTCTAACATAAACATAAGTTCCCCAAGGAGTAGTAAAGACTATCTTGAATTTCTCTCACTCCTTAACTAAAACCTGATTGTAACTAGAAAATCCACCCATCATAGATAGAAGGTCACACCTTGTAACTCTTTGTATAATCTCCTCCATAATAGGCAAAGAATAATTGTCTTTAAGTGATTCCACATTAAGGTTTCTGAAATCAACACAAAGCCTGATATCTCCATTCTTTTTTCTTACATGCACAAGATTTGACACCCACGATGAATGTCTGGTTGGTTTTATTATCTGGGCATTGCTGAGTTTCATCAATTCTTCATGCATCTTGGATGCTAGTAAAGAGTTGATAGGTCTCTAATTTTTTCTAAAAGCTTTTTCATTAGGCTTTAGAGGAATTTCATGTTGAAATAGATCCTCCATGTATGACTTAAGATCTTCATAAGACCAAGAAAAAACATGGTTGTACTTCTTTAATAAGATGATCAAATTTCCTCTGATGTGGGGGGCTAAATTATTCTCTATGTATACCATTTTAGGGACAGTTTCTGACCCTAAATTCACTTCTTCAACACTATCTATTTTGACATCAGATCTCTTAAGAAAGTGACCATCATTGTCACTGAAAATTCCCTCTAGTTGAACCAAACCCTTAGGTATAACATTTGTTGGCAACTGAACAACTTCAATCCCAATAATAGTTTCCTTGTTATATATGGTTTCAACTAAAGCACTGCAATCAATTTTTTGACCTTCATAATCATCCAAGCATTGAATGAACCAGAGAATATCCTTGTGATCTTCAAAAAGATGCCAACTATATAGATTACCAGGAATTAGAGGACAAATCTTGGTTTCAATAGTAGAGATCCCAACCAAAGTTATATCATTATTCTTTATGGCTACATTTGCTAAGAAATCAGCCATAATGTTCTTAGATCTCTCTATCAATTCTATTTGGAAAGCATCAAAGAACTCAATATTATCCCATACTGCATTTTGTACAATTTTAATCTATCATTTGTAGCAGTATATAGGGATCTAATTTGGGAAACAACTAATTCAGAGTCCCCAAATACTCTTATCAATTGTATGCCATGTTTTATGGCAACCTCTAAGCCCAATAACAATGCCTCATATTCTACAGTATTATTTGTGCATTGAAAAGCTAAAAGGAATGAATATGTAAATGTAGTACCCGATGGAGATATAAAAAAAATACCATCTCTTTATCCTTCCTTGGAGCATGCACCATAAAAGTACATCTTCCATATCTCATTTTGGTTTGATTGTGACTTTTTCACAATTGGGTCCCGGTTTTCAACTTTAGAGCCATCCTACTCAATTCTAAAACTCTCCATATCAACATTAACAAAACAATTGAGATCCTTAGGATCCCTCCTTTCAATTATCACTGGACCTCTTGATTTCCTATATAATTTAACATCACTCCCATTTATAGGGATAGTAGCATATCACAGGTCCAATTGCAAATGTCCTCCAAATGTTGTTTCCCATTGTCTAGACAGTAACATACCATATTGTGGTGGTGTATCAACCATAACTAGTCCATTTTTAAATTAACCTCAGGAAAAAAAAAAAATCTTGACTTCAATGCCCTTTAAGGTTCCTACCATAGGTACCTCCCAATTGTCCATGGAAAATATCTTCCAAAAGATGTGTCAACTTTTAAGCCCAATTCCTTCATAACACCATATGGCATCACATTTGTTGTTGCACCAGAATATATCATACAATTTCTTATCAATTGGTCAATTTCCAGCAATGTGACATAAAATTATCAACCTGGGAGGACTCGTGAGTAATAATGTTCCCTACATAGATTTTAGGAGTCTCCTGCTCCCGATCAACTCTTTTTTTCTTGATAGTCTTTGTGGTAGGGACAACATAATCTATTATATCCTTGAGCAAAGATAAAGTTGCTTCTCTATGATCCTTGTTCTTTAGCATCTCAAGTAAAGGTCCTGACACCTTCATCTGAGATAGAGTATGTTTCATGTCAAAAGTAGGAAAAATTAAAACATCTCCACTAGAAACCTTACCCTTTTTTTCTTTGGATTTTTCTATTCCTTGAACAACAATGGGAGTATCCTTGCTTTTCACTTGAATGTTATCCTTGTTTTGGATTGGGGGTTCATTATAACTATCTTTTATAAACAATTAACCAGGCTTTCCTTCATCCTTATCCACTTTTTCTATTTCTTAAATTGTAAGTACTCCTAGCTTGAGCAATTGCAGCAACAGTGAGAGATCTCACTTCTTCATCACTAGGTCTTCTTAATTGCATATGTTCATCCTTTGAATTAGAAAAAATTATGGTATAA
Source organism: Thuja plicata (assembly GCA_018584345.1). NCBI lineage: Eukaryota > Viridiplantae > Streptophyta > Pinopsida > Cupressales > Cupressaceae > Thuja > Thuja plicata. Next base: position 1,594,089 of record MU226035.1, read on the forward strand.
TGCTCTCTGCTCTCCTCTTGAGGGTAGGTCATTAACATGTTGACTTTAGGTACCTCCTCCAATTGATCACTTTGTTCATCTTCATTCTCATCATACCCTGCCAAATCTTGTGCAACTTCACATTCAAGAGGTGAATGTGGCATATTGCAGGGAGCACACCAAGAAATATTCTCTATATTATTTACATTATTTCTCTTTAATGGATCAAGAGTACCTTTATTACTTGGCCCCTGTGGCAGAGGTTTACCATCCTTCCAATTTTTTTTTATAGGGCATTTCCTACAATCTGTAAGGTCTTTCAGACCTCTAATTTTGTTGTCTGCTACTCTGAAAGCCTCTCTCATTTTTATAAACCTTAGTAGTTAGGTCCTTGATTGAAGTGACTTGTTTATCAAATTTATCATTTTTATTTTCTTCCTTGGGAAACCTATTAGATTGACCCTTAGAGTCTTTCCATAACCTATCATCATCTCTTTTCTTGAGTTTACCTGATGCCCTTCTATTACTTTCAATGTTTACTACCATCTTGAAAGAATCCATTGTTGGAACTACTGTAATGATGTACTAAGAGGGGAGGGGTGAATCAGTAACTCTAAAATTTTTTATGTGATTGGCCCATTAACCTTTGTGTCATCAGATTTGTATATTCACCTATCTATCTATTCATCTTTCTTTATGTATGTGAAATCATAAAATAAGCTCTTTACATGTGTAAACATTCAAGAAACATACATGAAAACAAATAACACATAACACAAGATATGATATCGTAGAAAACTCCTGTTAGGAAGTAAAAACTGTGGTGGGGATTTCTACCCACAAAAATTCACTATCTACAGATAAGAAGGGAGCCAGTTAAGGCTTACAATTTGATCACTTTAGATGATCTACCATGTTAGGAGGATTAGAGTGGAGACCTATTAGGATCTACTTTGTTTGAATCTTTAGCAACACCGTTAGGTGTGCACTCTGTTAAGAGATTTATCAAGAACTATTAAGTCCACCTTCAACAAAAGGATTTCTAATGTAATGCACTTGTTAGAATGAAATCTAAATTATAAATGTTGATCTGATAGTATATGCAATCTCTAATTGCTAATAACAGATCCTAGAAAGCTTACAATGTATATGGAATCACCTTGAGTGATTGGCTGATACCTTGTCTCTTCTCGTTGGTTGCCTTGTCTATGTTCTTGAGAACTGATATGATCTATTTCTGAACTTTTCATGAATTCACTTATTCTTCTTAGATGCTCTTCATGGCTACAATAATTTATCAACTCATTACCTATTACAAATGATTGAACATCTATATATACTAGTTTCTAAGTCCATTCTTGATTCACGCTTTTCAAGTTTTAACTCTAGATCCAAGGTTTACAACTTGACCTTGATCTTTAGTTAGTTATGTTTTAGATCCATTAGGATGGTTTAAAAAATTTACAATATGATTGATTTACCCTCAAGTAATTATTTAAATCAAATTAAAATCTTATTAATAGAGTTATAATGTTTTATCTGACGTGGAAAGTCAGATCCACTTTTTGCGGGTTCTGTAACTGACTGTCAGTTCTGATGGTCAGACTGCTCTGTCAGTCTGTCAGTTTTGTTTCCTTCTTTCCTCTATCAGTCTTCTGCTTTGTAGGTGTCCTTATTTTGAACTATTCATCGAGTTCCTTGCCTTTTTTTCTCTATCGGTGATGTTCACAAAACTATATCATCGATTTCATGATTTTGGATCTGTTGGCGATGTACCAAAAATTGTTTCATCAGTGATGTCCTTTATGCTTTATCATCGGCTCAACACTTGAAAGTGTTCATCGAGAAATTATATACTTAGCATTTCTATGACAAGCATTGTCATCTCATCAGTTACGCAGTATGCTATCCATCGGTTATGCCTATACCGATGACCTTTATCATGTTTTTCACTTAAGTATACTAATGGAAAAACTTAATGTCATCAATCTCCCCCTTTGACATTAGTATCAAAAACTACTATGTGCAACATACTTAATGTATTAGTATGTACACCTGTGTATACTTCATCCTTAGTCATGAAATGACTCCTCCTATGTATATGATGGTAAGTGTAAGTTTATGTACATATGGTTGCCTCCCCCTTTTTCATATTTAATATAGTGTACATATTCATGTTGTAAATACAACATACATATCTTTTTCTCTTTCTTCTAATGTATTATATTGTACATATGTACTATTCATTCCTCCCTTTTTGATAATAAAGGCAAAGGTACTTACAAATTTTTAGAAATGTGTGAGTGTGAGGATTTGATTTCCTCTATCATCTTCTCCCATTTCTCCTTCAAATTTTCTAGAGCCATGTGCTCAAGTGATATCCTCACATGCATATCATAGATGTTGTCTACCACAGACATCTCTGGGGTTGAGATCAGATTCCTTGCATCTGTAATGTTTTATTGCAGAGTGGTGAGGTTTGGCAATATGTGAGCTCATAGCTCACTAACCTTATTTCTAAATTGTCTCTGCATCCCATATTTCTTGTCTTAACCTGTTTACCTCTGTGATCTTGTCATGATGCAACTTGTTTGTATTCTCATCAGAGGTTAAACTTTGTGCACTTGCTGTCAGATCTGAATCTAGCTGGGATAGCTTTTCACTATTCTCTTTGGTGAAATTTTCAAGTGTGCACATTTGTTGAACTAAGGTAATAGCTTATATAATCATAGGTTCTAATTGACTTGTTAATTCAGAGAGCTTTACCTTTTTCTCTGCCACTTCTTGGATGAAATTTTCAACTAATTTGTGTTGATACTTCTTCTCTTCCCATTCTTCCATTGTCTGCTCTGCATCTACACTTTGAATAGTGATGGCGTTGGTGAGAACTGCAATTTTCTCCATGACTGATATGTCATCTTCAACTTTTGTATCAAGAACAAGTTGATGTAGTATATCCCTAGATTTTTCAAGTGCTTGAGCTTCCCTATGTGCCTTTTTCATTTTGTCTTGTATAGCTTTTCTTTGACACATCACTCCAAACTTTTGAAGTGTTTCAGTATCTAAAGTAGATACATCCCACTTGGGTGTTTTGTTTACCTCATCAAGTGTTACAGCCAAGATGTCTTTCTTCATTGTTTTCTTTTTCTTCTTTGGTTGGGAGACAGATTGGTGAACTACCATTTGTAGACCTTGAGATTGGATTTATTTGGTAGGTGAAGGTTGAGAAGATGAAGCTTCTTGTTTCTTCTATTCAGAGTCCACCTTTTGGTTTTGTGAAGACATCTCTTCATTGGCCTTGGGTGTATCCACACATTTTTCTTCCTTTTCCTTAATGCTATCATCTTTCTTAACTTATTCACTTTTTTTCTTTTTCTTCATCCTTCCTCAATGTTTCTTCTTTGTTAATATCTTCTCCTTTGTATTTTTCAATAGACAACTCTTGCTGAGTGTCGGTTGCATCCTTCATCTCTGCGTCTATAACTTTTCGAGTGTTTGATGCATCTTTATTTTCTTCATTACCCGTGTTCTCAGACATGTCATCATCTTTCTTAGATGATCTCTCTTGACTTGGATCAATATCAATAGATTCTATCAATATTTTCATGTTGGTTGGTGTATTTACCTCTGTAGTGTCAGTAAGTGTGTCATGTCTGTCGGTATTACCTTATGCAACAGTGATATCTTCATCTATTTGCACCTCTTCTGCAAGGTCTTTTCCTATAATGTCATTAACGATATTATCAAACCATGTTTCATCATTGACATCCTCATTTATGTTACCTTTTATTTTGAATTCTTCTTTGGTAACCTCTGCTTTATCATCCAAGCCAATATGAGTTGGGCTTGGTGGAATTTGGCTTTCTTCACTCTGAGTTTTGTCAAGAGTAGTGTCGGGCCATACCTCATCTACAACTTCAGTATGTTTGTGTCTTGCTGTCTCACTCTCTTCTTTGTCCAATTCTACTAATGAATCATCATGTACATCTTTAATGATGATGTGTTATTTATTTGGGCTAGCTTCCTTAGTGGGCTTGTTGAGTATCTTGCACCACTTCTTAGTGCTTTCCTAATTTAGCTCAATTAGCTTCCCTTTGAGAAATTTGTATGCTCTCATTTTGGGTTAGAACTCCTTTTCATACTTTTCTAGCATTTCATGTATCTCTTCCTTCTTTGAATCAGAAGGCATAAGGGTAACAAGTACTTTTTCTCTTATCTCCTTTTCTGTATGAAGTGCAAATGTCAATCTTACAGACAATCTCTCTGATAGTTCCTTGGGTACGTCATATTATGAGAATTGAAGTGGAACATAATGGTGTTTGCACATTTTAACTATTATAGCTTCTTCAATTTTGTTTTGATCATCTGGATCAAATTTCAACCATTTCCTAATGTTAGGATCATAAATAGATGGTGATTCTGAAATGTTCTTACATATTTCATCAATGGTCTTTGGAATCAAGGGTTATTTCCCTTTCTATACTTCTATGTTAGCTTCATCCATAGCTGAGTCTTCTAGATCTTCTCTAGTTCTATTCAACTTCCTCCTTTTAGTTTTTTTCTCCTTTGGTGAGATTTGTTTCCTCTTCTAGGTTCTCACTTTTCCTTTTTTTAACGGTGAAAGAGTTGCTCCCTTTGCTATTTTACTTCTTGTCCTTGAAGTAGCAGTTGTTCTTGATTTCTTAGGTGGAGGAGGAGGCAGTGAATCTGACTGTGTGGCCTCTGAATCACTCTTTTTTGTATGTTCGCCGATAGGTGACTGGTCCTCAGTTTCTTTCTCCCTGCCTTCTATTTCCTCTTCACCTTCTTCAACAACTGCAAATTTCTTAGTTAAGTCCTTAACCATTTTGTTCTTCTTGTTTACAATTTTATTGACAACAAGATCTGACTTGATTTTTTGTTTGGCTTCTCCATAAGTGCCAAATCTTGCTTGCTTTTTGTCCAGTGGTTCATTTAATAGTGCTTGGATGCACTTATTAGCTTGTCTTGTTTTGATCTCATAATCTAATGGTGACAACCAAGATTTTTTAGGTACTACTAGTTTGATATAGGTAAAATTAGTATCTACCATAAAATAGTTGGAAAGTTGACTATACTGGTGTATATGAATCTATTTAGTGTTTTCATTATGGCAACAAAGTCATATGAAGTTTTGGAGTCAACACACATTATCAAAAGATTAGAAATTGGCTAAGTACAGAAGACTGGACAGTTAGCAGAGTACCAGAAGAACAGAGCATCAGTGCACATGCATACGACTGAGTTAGGACATGCTCCTTTGAAGATAAGATTGTAAGTATGTATTCATGCTAAGTATAAGAGAGAATGATTAGATATGCAAGTATGAAGAAGTTACAACAAGATGAAGTGACTGAGACAGTAAAGGGCAGAACATGATAGAGCAAGGAACAGACTGTTATAGTTTTGATTAGCATGTGTTCATTTGTTATTCAAATGATATGTGCCTTGGAAGATAAGCTTATGAGTATTTTTACATGCTAATTATAAGAGAGCATGATCAGATCTGAAAGTATGAAAAAGATACATCCAGTTGAAGAGGTACAGCTAGTGAATGCTAAAACATGATAGAGATCATGGAAAGAGCCGTCAGAGATTGTTTTAGTACAGAAGTTGCACATATCCTCAGGACTTGTGTCCTTGTATTAGTTATTTTTAGTGATATAATCATGTGTGGTTAAAGGCGCATGACTTGATTTATCCAGAGAAAGAAGTTAGAGCTAATTTGGTGTAGTGGACTGTGTGAAGAGACATGTCTGTTCGGTTTGAGTAAAGAAATTGTAATTAATGTTGCACTAACTTAATGAAGGGTTGCATGCTTAGTTAAGTGATCAAGATAGATAGTAAAAGGTTTCCTAAATCTGATATGTTCATGTCCCTTGAGGAAGTACTTATAGAAGGTCATTTGTGATCGGAGAAGTTGCGAAAGCCAGAGATAAGAAAAGCAGAGCAGAGTGTTAAAGAAGCAAAGCTATATCTATCATATGTTGATGATATAGATATTGAAGTAGAAGCTTTCAGAGTGTAGTTAATATTATTATAAATATTTACAAGAGGTTAAAGCATCAGCACACAAAAGGAACTGATCAGACAAGCAGTGTAACTGCATCAGTTCACCTTGCAGATACAATGTGTATCAAAGATCCAGAAGGTTGTAGCCTTCACCATTTGAGCAGTGTGCTCTTGGAAAGTTAGTCCTTGGATAGTGAGTCCACCACCCCTAACAGGGTTATTGTAAAAAAATCCTAACAGGGTCTGACCCTTAACAACGTCACTGTACCTCATGTATTGTAAAGACAACTCCTAACAGGGTTAAGGATCTTCTAATAAAGGATCATAAAAAACTAGTATAGAATATTTGTGGTTACTAATTCCCACCGGGGTTTTCACCTGGATTGGGTTTACCCGTAATCATATTTTGTGTTATGAGTTGTGTATGTTTATCCTACTTGCATTGATAGTCAATTCAATACTTAAGCATTAAAGTTAAGAGTCAAGATAAAAAGAAAAAGTATTAATAGATAGATCACTGATTCACCCCCCCTCTTAGTGATCCTAATCCTAATGATTGGTATCAGAGCTCTGGTCCTCAGAAAATAAGTTTGACCAATTGAGGAGATCATGGACAAGGTAGAAAGAATCTTGAAGCAGCCCTTGAAGAACTTGACACATCGGAAAAAGAAAATGAAGATCTTAAACTAAAAGTTAAGGGCATGCAAATACTTATCAAGAAAATGAAAAGAGAATTAAGGAATTGTTCTTCAAATGATTTGGGAGAAGTAGTCAAAAAGTTGAACAAAGAAAATTCATCTCTGAAGGATCAGATAGAAGAATTAGATGAAAAGATATGTAACAATCAAGACACCTATGATAATCAGGTCAAAGTGAACAAGAAATTAGATGAAGAACTAAGACAAGCAAACATGGAAATCTTGGAGCTAAGAAACAACAAAGATAAGATGGAATCTGAATTGATTGCAGTAAAGAATCATATTGACAAGTTACACAGAAGCAAGGATCTGATATAATCTTAGTTGTATGCTCAAAAGGTTAAAGGAGATACCAGTGGTATAGGATATAATGAAGCACAAATTCAGATTGATGCCATGCGAAAAAGAATTAAAGCACCAAAGGAAATAATAAATACTAAGGAGATTGGAAATCAGACTAAAGACAATGTTGAACCACCTAAGGATGAATGCAAGCTAGTTGACCATACTTGTTATGCCTGTAAAAAACATGGACATATTGCAAGGAATTGTAAAGAGGTAATACCCTTCAATGGTTACTATTATTCATGACATAAATTTGGTCATAGAGCTATGAATTGTAAAACAAGTTAGAAGAACAAGAATCAGAATAGTCAAAGAAATCAGAATTAGCAAAGACATATAATTTATCCTAAACAAAATGTTAGAAGCCCTCATAACATTACATGTCAGATATGTAATTACAATGGACACACAGCCAAGCAATGTAGCATGATGAATAAAAACATCAGACCTCCTATCATTTGTCATTCATGTGGAAAGGTTGGACACATCTCAAGGTCTTGCAGATCAAGAACAAAAGGATAAGAGAATCCTAAGAAGTCTTTGTTTGAAGAATCAGAAGAAGTTAAGTTTGTGGAAGCTAGAGCTAAATTAGATAAAATATGGGTCAAAGTAAAGAAGGGTAATGAAGAGAACAAGGTAGTAGATGCATCCTCAGTGGACACATCTTCTACTTCTAGTTATTTGACCCTCACGGTCTTAGGTGGAGCTATTCTAGCTCTGAACCCCTGCGTGGCTGGTATACTCACCATCTGAGTATACGCCTTGGATTAAATTTTTTTGGTGATATTGTGATGCAGCATGCAAGAGAACACGGTCTAAATTGTTATCAGGAACAAAAATGGAAGTTACAGTTGCTTTTTGTGTCTACGCGGAAAATATTAATGGCAAAAATCTACTTTTAAATCATCAAGTCCTCAATTATGGTCACAATAAATGATTGGATATTTTAGAAGCCCTAGCAGTCATATTGTTAATGCATTACAATTGTTCTCAATAGCAAAGAAAGGAGATTGATAATTGTCATTTGTTAAGCAAAGTCATTTGAGTTTAAAACAAAGCCCAAGAAGAGACACGTCATTTCAATAATTAGTTGAAAACTTACTTAGCAATCGAGTAAGCGGTTGGATAATCAAAGGAGCACTTTCAGTCGAGTAGCAAAGCATCACAGTTACATTCTTTAGTAGAGATTGATATCAAGAAACTCTTTGAAACATCTTGGAAGTTATTTATCAGTATACTTCAGTGCATAAATTTCATGAAGCGGAATTGATCAAAATCTTGTTGAGCAGTGTTCTATGTGAAAGTATCAGTATAACCATTGGATATATATATATATATATATATATATATATATATATATATATTTAGGAGTTGACATGATGTTATCTTTGGAAGTGTATATTTATTATTAATCATCTAAGTGTGAATACAACAATTGAGTGTTTGCGTAAGAGAAGAATTGATTAAAGATACAATTTGAAATATCATGTGAAGAAGCAGATAAAACTATTATGACAGGTCCACAGGATTTTGTGCCCATGGCCAAGGACACGAAGGATACATTCATGGTTGATAATGTTGAAGTATCAATGGTAGAAATGGATATTGATCTAGACAAGTTTGAAGAAACATTTGTGAAAATTCTTTATTTTAGCAAGAAGATCTATTGATTTAAGATATCAAAAAAAAGGAAGCAGATAAAGAGAAGACTGAAGTGATGGATAGTTCATCATCATTGTTGTCAAGTTTGACACCCATAACAGACTTAGACTCATGGGGAGTAAATAAGTAAGGGGGGGTATAAAATCTGAAGGAGTCATGAAAATAAATCAGTTATTGCAGAAGAGAAGTATATAAAGAAGAGGCTCAGTGAATTAGTTAGCAAATTTACACTTGATCTTAGTTCACTCAAGGCTGGTCAAGCATCCTTGAAAGACTTTGTAGCAAAAGGTAGAGAAGATAATATCAAAGGGGGAGTAAAGTAATGTATAGAATATGGAGTATGTCATATGATCAAGTTCATAGCATAGACTTGGAGAAAATGGAGAAGCTACAATATGCATTATGCGCCTATCCACAGATTGTCAATTCACCCATTGCATTTTGGGAGAAAGAGATCCAGAAGTTGCAGATTACATATCTAGATATGTATGCTGAGTAATTACACAGAAGTGTTTTTGAGCACCTTTTTCATTAATGTCAAAGGGGAAGTAGAGTATGAAGAATATGGAGTCTAAGAGGGAGATATAAGATAGAGAGTTTTTGTATAAGAGTACAAATAGTAACTTTGCCATATTCCTTTGTTTCCATTAATGAAAAAGGGGGAAATTGTTGTAAAGTTGAATATACTAGTGTATATGAATCTATTTAGTGTTTTCATTATAGCAACAAAGTCATGAAATTTTGGAGTCAGCACACATTATTAAAAGATCCGAAATTGGCTAAGTATAGAAGATTGGACAGTTAGCAGAGTACCAGAAGAACAGAGCATCAGTGCACATGCATACGACTAAGTTAGGACATGATCCTTTGAAGATAAGCTTGTAGGTATGTATTCATGCTAATTATAAGAGAGCATGATCAAATATTCAAGAATGAAGAAGTTACAACAAGGTGAAGTGACTAAGACAGTAAAGGGCAGAACAGGATAGAGAAAGGAATAGACTGTTATAGTTTTGATTAGTGTGTGTTCATTTTTTATTCAAATGATATGTTCCTTGGAAGATAAGCTTATGAGTATGTGTACATGATAATTCTAGGAGAGCATGATCAGATCTGAAAGTATGAAAAAGATACAGCGAGTTGAAGAGGTACAGTCAGTGAATGCCAGAACAGGACAAAGATCATGGAAAGAGCCAACGGAGATTGTTTTGGTACAGAAGTTGCACATATTCTCAGGACTTGCATCCTTGGATTAGTGATTTTTAGTGATCTAATCATGTGTGTTTAAAGGCGCATGACTTTATTAATCCAGAGAAATAAGTTAGAGATAATTTGGTGGAGCGGACTGTGTGAAGAGGCACGTCTATTTGGTTTGAATAAAGCAGTTGTAATTAATGGTGCGACAACTTAATGAAGGGTTGCATGCTTAGTTAAGTGATCAAGATAGATGGTAAAATATTTCCTAAAGCCGACATGTTCGTGTCCCTTGAGGAAGTACTTATAGAAGGTCATTTGTGATCGGAGAAGTTGCGAAAGCCAGAGATAAGAAAAGCAGAGCAGAGTGTTAAAGAAGCAAAGTGATATTTGTCATATGTTGATGATATAGATATTGAAGTATAAGCTTTCAGATTGTAGTTAAGATTTTTATAGTTCTTTACAAGAGGTTAAAGCATCATCACACAAAAGGAACCGATCAGACAAGCAGTGTCACAGTAGTAGTTCACCTTGCAGATACAGTGTGTATCAAAGATCCTGAAGGTTGTAGCCTTCACCATTTGAGTAGTGTGCTCTTGGATAGTGAGTCCTTGGATAGTGAGTCTACCACCCCTAACAGGTTTATTGGAAAAAACTCCTAACAGGGTCCCACCCTTAACAAGGTCACTGTTGTAACCACCTGAATTGGGTCTATTCTGACTATGGGCCCTATTTTCCCTAAGTGTGTTCATACCCCCAATTATGTCCAAATGACCCTGTTACTACTTGGCATAATTCCTTCGAATCAGATTTAAGCTCGTAAGTGATCTAATCACTAATTTATATTAATCACTTTAGCCAATTCCAATCAAATCAATTCAATTCAATCAATTCAAAATCATACCTAGCTAAGGTAATTAATTTAAAGGGAATTAAATGAAAACCTATTTATACCTCATCACTTGCAAGATCAATCCCCTAGCCTAAATTGATTCAATTTGGCTATAGTCCTAATTAATTGTTACAAATAAATCAAAAGCTTAAATGATTAATTAAATCCCTACTATTAAGTGAACATGTTATTACAACAATTCATTTTATTAATATTCCTTCAAACCTAACCAAGCTCAACAATCCAACCACGAGTTCAAACTCATCCCAACCCCTTCTCACATGCTAATTCTTATTAATTAGCTAATTAATCCTAATTAGCTAATCCCCCCTCCACTCATTCTCTCTCCTATCTTCTCTATCTTGTTAATCACATCCCTTGAGCCCTAATCCTAATCCTAAGCCACCCTTAATGTTTTCACATTCCATTAAGGAATGATTAACAACTCCACCCACTTGAGAAAGTCAAGGAATCTCAAGATTCCTTTCCTCAAGTCCACACTATCAGGATTAACTCTAAACCCTCACCCATGCCTCTTAAAACCTCACCCATACCTCATTAATGCTTTCATAAATGAAGCATTAATGGCTCTTACATATTCCTTCCACCCATACCTCATTAATGGATCTTACACCCTCATTAATGGTAGCCCTTCTAGAGTCTTCTCCCCTTCCTCCATTTCTCCTATCAATAGGATGGATTTGAGCTCAAATGGCCCTTGATTTTATGAAATATATTTTTATAATGCTCCTAATTTTGAAGAGTTGATAGCATCCTAATGCTACCCATATTTGGATAATTGAAGAAGCAATCTCATATTGCTCATGTTTTAGGACTTTCATAGTTCTTTCTAGCTTAAATATTTATTATATTGTTGTAATCTCCATTTCTAGAGCTAGCATGCATGTTTTTGAATCATTTAGATTACTTTTCATTTGAATATTTCATTCTTAGGTTGTATTTGTCACTGGAATATGCATAATATGAGGGCTATTATGTCATTTTTCATACTCCTCCTAGATAGGAAGCAATAGATCAATTTGAGTGATTTCTATGTTTGCTAACCCTTTAATTTCACTAATGCAATAATTTATTGAAGTGTTGTGTCTCTTAACATGTACCAAAACCACACACACAACTATACTTCATGTATTGTAAAGACAACTCCTAACAGGGTTAAGGATCTTCTAATAAAGGATCATAAGAAACTAGTACAAAATATTTGTGGGTACTAATTCCCACTAGGGTTTTCACCTGCATTGGGTTTCCTCGTAATCATATTTTGTGTTATGAGTTGTGTATGTTTATCTTACTTGCATTGATATTCAGTTTAGTACTTAAGAATTAAAGTTAAGAGTTAAGATAAGAAGAAAAAGTATTAATATATAGATCACTGATTCACCCCCGCCCCTCTCAGTGATCCTAATCCTAACAAAAACATATGTCATCCTTGTGTTCTTCTATCAAACTCTCAGGTATCCTTGTTCTAGCTTGCATCTTTTCCTTAAATCCTTTGAAATACTCATTCATTAGGTCACCAAAATCTGTACCTAATGATTCTATGTGCTCACATATCTGTACGGTGACTGGTTTGCTTATGTCCCATACTACTTTTCCTATGGAAGGAAAGTATTCTTCAAAGTAAAAGAATATGCACATAATAAGAGAACCAAACTTACAAGTGCTTTTCCTTGATGACCTTATGGTGTTCATGTTCTCCTCAAGTTGAGTTAACAATATTTCTGCAAAATCCATCTTCTTTCCTTCTTTGATGATCTTGTAGGCTGTGCTCATAGCAGTGCTTGCTATGTTGTTCATTTTGCTGACCGGGAAGACTTTATATCCTATCAAACATGCACCAAACTTAATTTCCTCGTCGATGATGGTGTTAACCTTGAGACCTGTTTTGTCTGATTTAGCACCTGTCAATTTTTCTACTTCCTTCAGGGATGGGTGCTTGTGACCTTTTGGCTTGTCGATTGTGGGATATCCAGTAACCGCATGAATACCATCTTTTGTTATTCATTTAGGCTCATCAAGCCATAATATCTGGTTATGCATTCTGCTAAGAAATATTCATATCCATTCTATCTTAAAAACCCTAGGAAAGTGTATTGCATTTGTCAGACCTTTCACTTCCAGATGCTTGTGCTCTTCTTTTAGGTTTCCAGTTTCATCACATAGTGCCTTATAGGAATTGTCCAGGTCTAGATCTCCTAATTCTGACATCTTGTAATGTATATAGGACCTTACATCCTCTACCATCAAAACCCTAGGTGGTATTCTGGAGAATGCTATAGAATCATCAGGTTGTGATGCAATTTCTGGGTGTAACTTGTATTTAGGTTCAACACAAGTACTATTACTAATAAGATTAATTATTTTGTTCTTATCCTCTTTCATTTTTGTTGTTCTTTAAGTAGATTCCATCGTATTTTGAAATTTAGGGCTTTTCATAACTTAAATAGTGTAGTAAATGATTGTAGTTACTTACTGAATCTTTGTGATTGCAATGAGTCTTTTAAGTCATGTTGGAATCTTGCTGAGGTCACACTTCAATCTGCTCTTCAATCGCTATGCTTAGCTCTTCTTTCTTTCTCAAAAATCACGGGTGTGAAATGAGTTCATCCGTCGCACTTTTATAACTTTTGTACCCTGAGTTGTCATTAATTCCCAACAACTCATTGGTATACAAAGACTGAGTTTGTCAGTTGAGGCATAAATAACATCGTCGGTGCAGAAGCAAAGTTTTGGGGTAGCTAGCAGCTTTGGTGAGTTCACCGATGATTGTCGGTAAGATGACAACGACAACTTCTATCAGCTCCAAGATCACTGATGTCTTTCAGTTACACTTAGCGACTTGGCTTTTGTGTAATGCCCAATAAATTTTGGTAAGTAGTGTCAACTTTACTATGTGTGTTCACTGATGTTTATTTGTACCCATTTACTGATGGAATTTTTTTAATAACATTACAAGTAACAATATAGTCCATCTTCAATAATGCTAATTTTGTCAATATGATTAATGTGTAATGGAACCGATGCATAATATAACTTGTCAAAATGTAGTTCCATACTTACTTGTGCAGCTTAGTTGGGAATAGTGATGCCACCATATCCATTGGATGGGGTGTCATCATTTGCATTGCTTTTTCCAGCACCTTCAGTTTTTGTATATTTTATCCACATCTTATTTTTCATCTTCCTGATGTCATCAATGGTGTTTCCATTGGGATAAGTGCTTGTTTCTATCAGTCGGTCTTTGCAATATTTTACCACATGTCCAACCCTAGGACAATGTAAACATGCCATACCTTGATTGGTCCATCCTCTTAGTCTTCTAGTCCATTTTCTCATACAGTTGGCAGAAATATGACCATACCTTCCACATGCTCTACAATTTACCCATGTGTTATAGTCCCAAACATATGAGTGACTGATTCTTGTTGGTTTGTAGCCATTATCAGGCTCTTTTGGTGTCCATACTTTCTTGTTCTTTTTCTAGCACACCTAATGTGTATGTCCCTAAATTTTGTAGGTAGGATAGTACTTGTCCATGTAGGTTTCCTTCTTTAGATTTTTCACCTTGGATTTGCATTCATGTGCCTTGTTTCCTTTCTTGTGACATTTATAAAAATTACCAATGAAAGTAGATTGTGATTGAGGAATACCCTTCATTTTGTTTCTGCAAATGTTTGAGGTATGGCATGGTTTTCCAGAGTGATTGCGTGACATCTTCTTGGTTCTTGGAGCTGCATAAACATTCCTTTGATCTGATTAATTAGATGATTCTCCATTGTTGGTGTACCCTATACTTGTGTAGTTTTTTATTCTTCTTTGTCCGTCAAGGAAATCATCCATTCTTTTATTGCTATGTTAAGCTTTCTTGATTAATTCATTGTGATGATTCTAAATTCTGAATTCATGCTTTAGCTTCTCATTCTCATTCTCTTCTCTTAGCTCACCAATGATCTTTATTCTTTCAATGAGCTCACTATTTAATCTGTTTGCCTCTTGACTCATAAGAATGATTTGGTTGGTAATCTCATGGTGATGATTAGTAATTCTTTGATTCTATGACTCTTTTTCTTGTAGCTTCTTTGTGATTCTCCTCCTATCGTCAACAACCAATGTTATCTCTAATTTAGATTTTCTTGAATCATTCATGACATCAATCATTTTTACCATCTGAGTCTCTTGACCGATTTGCGGCATCTTGATTTGCTCTATCCGATGTAGATTAACTTCTTGTAGACTTGTTATCTCTTCTACTGACGTGTCTGATACTTTGCTTCTTGCAAATTCAGCTGAGTTGAAGTAATCTGGGATCTCCTCTTCTTGATAATCTTTTTCATTAAGCCTACTTTCCATAATATTTCTTTCATCAAGAAACTTTATCATGCTTACTCTCACCTCTTTGTACTGCTCATAGTAAATATGAATTTGTAACTGCTCATTCTCAATAGTCTTGTCCAGTCTGTACTTTTCCATTATCTTGATCTTTTCTCTTAAGTCTTTAAGCTTTTCAAGAAAGAGACTTAGCTCTGATACCAATTGTTGGAACTACTAGAATGATGTACTGAGGGGGGAGGGGTGAATCAGTACCTCTAAAATTTTTTATGTGATTGGCCCATTAACCTTTGTGTCATCAGATTTGTATATTCACCTATCTATCTATTCATCTTTCTTTATGTATGTGAAATTATAACATAAGTTCTTTACATGTGTAAACATTCAAGAAACATACATGAAAACAAATAACACATAACTCAAGATATGATATCACAGAAAACTCCTGTTAGGAAGTAAAAACTGCGGTGGGGATGTCTACCCACAAAACTTTATTATTTGCAGATAAGAAGGGAGCCGGTTAAGGCTTACAATTTGATCACTTCTTATGATCTACCCTATTAGGAGTATTAGAGTGGATACCTATTAGGATCTACTTCATTTGAACCTTTAGAAACACCGTTAGGTGTGCACTCTGTTAAGAGATTTATCAAGAACTATTAAGTCCACCTTTTACAAAAGGATTTCCGATGTGATGCACTTGTTAGAATGCAATCTACATTATAAATTTTGATCTGATAGTATATGCAATCTCTAATTGCTGATAATAGATCCTATAAATCTTACAATGTATATGTAATCACCCTGAGTGATTGAATGATACATTGTCTCGGCTCGTCGGTAGCCTTGTCTGTGTTCTTGAGAATTGATATGCTCTGTTTCTGAACTTTGCATGAATTCACTTCTTCTTTTTAGATTCTCTTCATGGATACAATCATTTATCAACTCATTTCCTATTACAAATGATTGAACATCTATATATACTATTTTCTAGGTCCAAGTTTTACAACTTGACCTTGATCTTTAGTTAGTTATGTTTTAGATCCATTAGGATACTTTAAAAAATTTACAATATGCTTGCTTGACCCTCAAGTAATATTTTAAAACAAATTAAAATCTTATTAATAGAGTTACAATGTTTTATCTGACATGGAAAGTTAGATCTAGTTTTTGTGGTTTTTGTAACTGACTGTTAGTTCTGATGGTTGGGCTACTATGCCAATATGTCAATTTTCTTTCCTTCTTTTCTCTATCAGTCTTCTGCTCTGTCGGCGTCCATATTTTGAACTGGTCGTCGGGTTCCTTGCCTTTTCTTCTCTGTTGATGATGTTCACAAAATTGTACTGTCAGTTTAGTGATTTTGGATCCGTCGGTGATGTACCGAAAACTGTTTCGTCGATGATGTTCTTTATGCTTTGTCATCGGTTCAACACTTGGCAGTGTTTGTCAGGCAATTCTATACTTGGCATTTTTATGAGAAGCATTGCCATTTCGTCGGTTCTGTAGTGTGCTATCCGTCGGTTATGCCTATACTGATGACCTTTATCATATTTTTCACTTAAGTATACTAATGACAAAACTTAATGTGATCATCCATTAATGTACATGGGTCCTTATCCCTCACAAGATAGGTAATCTTACTATCCAAGGAATTACAATATGTGGTAAGACATACATTTTCATCTAACCTCAGCACTTGGAATAATTTATGCATGACCTTCTGGAATCTACTATTAATTTTAGATACAGTTTCATTTTGAAACTTCTTAATTTTATTGAATTCATTCAACATATAGCCAGGATTCACCTGATCACCATATTTTTCATTAAAGCATTGTGTAAATTTATTTCATGAACTGGTGCTCCCATTAGCAAGGCCACGGTACCAGTCTCTGGCATCTTCATTTAAGGATTGCACAAATAATTTCATAACAATATCCTCATGCTCAATTTCATAGTCATTCATCTTATCAGAGAAAGATTTTAGGTGGTCTTCACTAGTTATTAAATTATTTCGACTAAATTTAGGGAGTTTATCCCTTATTTCATTTGGGATGACATTTGGCTAGCCTAGAATACCATCACAATATAATTGTCGATATGTCTCCAAATGCATGGGTCTCCTCTGAAAACTAGATCCCTGATTTTGGCCACTTGTACCAAGACCTTGGCCCTAATTTGTAGTACTCTAAAGTGAACTAGATCCTATGGTATTAGTATTAGTATTTGTTTCTTGCACCTTAGGACCTAATCCACTACTATTCTGAGTATTATTAGTAGTATTAGTAGCCTTTCTATTTTTAGTAGACTGAAGGAAAGAAAATTTCTTCTTCATTTATGCAACATCGTCATCTAATTTAGTCTTTTCCAACTATTTGGAAATATCATCCTTTACTTTTCTAGCTCTTTCTAGCTCTGTGTCTAGTAACGACATACCCTGAGATACCTCCATTATAGGTTTGGACTCACCAATGTGTACACTAGGAAAATTATGTTTACCTTTGTCTAATTTAGGGTTACTTACACTGTTTGAAGGGGGATCTTGTAATGGAGCTTTAGGCCTTGAAGACCTTTCATTTTCCCAATCAATGACTTGTTTGATCTCTCTCTCTCTCTCAATTGCATGACTGAAGGAATCTCGAGGTCTCAGAACCATTCTTTAACCCTTGAGTCTATTTAGTGACGATGCACAAACCACATGATTAGATCTTGATCAATGTTTCTCATGAAATCTCTAAATATTTTTGTACTTTCTCATTTTATTGCAAGATTACATGCCAGCCCCAGATCTTGAACACCATCAACGGTTCTAATCCTTTCCGTGCAAACTCCATATTGGTTTAACTTAACTCATAATCTGTTTAGAGATTACATGACCAAGGTAAATCTCCAAGTCACTAGATAAATTATTTAACTCTGGTTACATTTGAAAATTTAGCGCAAACCCTACGATTCATCTGTCCTTGGAAATATGTGGCAATGACATGTCAAATCCCTGAAAACCTGACTCAGCCTTGAAACTAACCATACTTGTGCTCTAGTTCACTCCGAGATCACGCGACTAAAGAAATCTCCAAGTCGCGAGAACATTTCTTAACTCTTGAGTTTGTTCCAAGATTTCACGCCAAGAACACAATCAAAACAAGATTCACAGTTAGCACTCGATCTCCAGACATATCATGACATCATCAATTCATTGCAAGATTAAGCACCAACCACTCATCTCGATCCTGATCTACAATCCTCGCCAAGTCTTGCAATCCTTTTGTACCTAATCAATTCTTCATGAGATTACAGGCCAACCACATGATCATAACTTAAAAGTAACCCAATTAATGGCCTGCGCATGATCTTGGAAAGGAAAGAGCATATTCCATATCCTCTAGAGATTAAGAGATAAAGAACTTCATGAGATTAAACAATATTCCTTGGCCACGCACATGACACAAAAAGGACTTTAGTGACTCGAAAAAGGTAACTAAAAATTATAGCAAGTCCATGAAGGTTTAGGGTTTATTGCTCAACAACTAGAAAATTTAAAATTAGGGCTTGGGGATAGAGAAAGAAATAGGAGAGTTTTCATGACCTAGGCAAATTTATTGCAAGATTTTTAGCAGTGATAACACCTCCATCATATTTTTTAAGCTTCATAAACTTATCTGTCTCCTATCATATGGTTTAAGAATCCAGAGTAAATAAACCATGTAATTGGTTCCACTTTATCATGTAATGTTGATGAAGGGTACTCTCCTTAATAACACGAACAAACATAGTAGAATCAAGAATAACAATAAATTATAAGGGCAAGAAATGGGCTTTCTATTATGTCCAATGAAATGAAATTACAATGTTCCGAAATACAACATGCACAACCACATAGGCATTTTCATTACAATATTATGCAAGCTAGTGCTACCAAATGTATTTACCAAAAAATTCCCTAGATAACCCTATGGGCCTTCATTATATACGCAATTTTAATTGCCCAAGAAGGTTCTAGAAATTGTAACCCTAAATTTTCAAGTCAACCATCCCTAAGACATTATTATTCATTTTTTATTACATAAGAATAGGCCTCAAACAACTTTCAAAACTCAAAATTTTTAAGGAATTTATTTTATTCTATTTTAGGCAGTGCAACTTCTGGAGACCATAACTCATTGCCCGTTGACCCGATTGGCTATTATAACCCCATTTTGGAAATAGTGCAAAGTTATCTATAAAAATTGACTTGAGAAATCTCTAATCAACCATGGTTTCAACCCCTTTTTGAGCCTCTATGGCCTTAAAAACTAAGTTCAAAGTTTTTGTACCCTACTGCCAATACCAAAAAATTTCAATATTTTCAAAACTAGACTTGATCTTGCAATGAAACTTTACTAGTGGGATGATATAATCAAAGTGAACCTCCAAGGAATAAAATAGAACATTCTGAGATCAAATAAAAAAATTACTAAAAATAGTAAATTTTCATAAATAGCATCTCTCCACAAAGATAGCCCTTATTGAAAAGAAACGAGAAATTCTTTTTGAGTGATGCAATATTTCCCTTACACCTAAGATGCTCCTGCATCAGACACCTGAGGTAATTTGAGAAGTGACCTTGTCACATGTCTTAGGTGTTCAAAGGAAAACCAAGACATATAAATTCCTCCCTTGATAGCCATGATGAATCTTCCACGAGTCCTACTTTCCATTTGACCAAATGTTCTTCATATGTCTCATTCCTTGTGCTTCTACCAACATGGGTATCTAAGATGTCCTCAATTTCCTCTATAGCTGAATTAGTTGCTAGAATATTCCATTGTGCTTCTGTGACCTAATCCTCAACACCTCCTTCATGATATTCTGTTAGATCTAAAATGTTAAATACTAGTGAAATATTGAGTTCACTAGACAACTCTACTTCATAAGCATTTCCTAAATCATGCTTCTTCAATATTTTGCATCTTCCAAACTTCTTCATCTTCAACTTATTGTATGTTCCTACTAGAATTCTCTTCTTTCTCAAATGAACCATGACTTCATCCCCCTCCTGGAAATCCTTATTCATCCTTTTCATATCTACCTTAGCCTTGTACAGTGTTTTATTAATATGTTTCCTTACCTCCTCATTCAAATTCCTCAAGTGTTTTGTAAAGTTTTCAACTTCAGTGCTACTTGTCTATCCTTTGTCCAACTTTCTTAATTGTGATACATTTATGGGATTAATTCCATATACTATCTAGAATGTGTTGGGAATTGGCCCATTTAGGATTGCATTGAGGTTGTCATTTTTGGAAACACTATTCATCTGCATGGTTTCTTGAAGTACAAATTCATTTTGGAGATTAAATTTTGTAAAAATGACTGTCTAGGAAGTAGTTAACTAGGTATAGTGGTACACTTTTGGTCAGCAAGCACAATATATGTTGAACAAAGTCACGCAAGCTTAGAGGGAGATATTCTAGGATATATTAGACCTTCAGTTAAGGTTTATTATGTTTTGGAATTCATCTCTGAGAGTTACAGTCTGTTGAAGTCATGCAAAGATAGTATAAAAGCGTAATAGGGAAGTTGAATGGCCAAAATGATTAAGGGAGTATAACGTTGAATCCATAAGTGCTAAGTTGGTTTGGATTGGGCCCTACCTAAATTTTGTTAATGTATGGTCGCCAACTATGTATTTGATATTTGGTAAAGTGTTGGACACATTTTTTAATGTTCTTATGAGCTGACTGGAAGAACTTTTTGAGATCGAGTATATAAGTAGAGATGTTTTATGATGAGAATATATGGATGGATTGAATAGATGCAAAGTGATGTTAAGATCAGATAGAAGTTGATGCGATCTATAACTAGGACTACTTGAGCATAGAAGATGCTTGTACAATTCAAATTTTGTTAAATCATTGTAACAAAATAGATTTTCTGATTATAAGATAAATGTGCTCATTGTATACCCCTAATAGGGTTTCCTATCCCTTAATAGGGAAATGTACTATATAATATTGAGCTCCTAACATGACTAGGTCTCCTAATAGGGACACTATACTCCTAGTACATCATTTGTGGTTATCATCCCCATCAATATTTTCCCTTAGATAGGGTTTCCATGAGAACAAATCATTGTGTTATGAGTTATCCACTTTATGTGTATGTTGTTTTTATTTCGGTTATTATATGGTTAAGTTGGAAGTTAGTAAGTTTGAATTTAAAGTGTTGTAATATTGATTCACCCCCTCTTAGTATTACCTAATCCTAACAAAATGGTAATTTACCAGTGGTCCTATTGACATAATTATTATATGAAAATTCTCCCTGTGGTAAAATCAAATATCATCCCTTTGGTTTATGGAATCATGCCCTTTCTGAGTTCTTGGTAGGCCAAGAATAGAGTACATACTCATATCATCCCATGGCTTCTCTGGTACAGGTAATGGCTTATATAACCCTATATTTTTCTTGGCTCCTTTTCCCATCTAACATACCCTACAACTTTGTACAAATTTCTTAACATCTTACAAAAACTGTGGCCAATAATAATTTTCACTAACTAGAGCAACAGTTTTATCGTGACACAAATTCCAGCCAGTCCTCCACTATGCTTTTATTTGATTAGATTCTTCCTCATGGAATTCCTTGCAATGCACAACTGGCTACTTATGAATAACATATCATCCTACATTATAAATTCCAACCATTTAGTTATATCTAGAGTAATAGGTTTTGTACAAGCTTCACCAAAATATGGATCCTTGGGGTACAAACTCTTGAGGTCCTTGAACCCAACAACCTCAACATGCATCTTTGTCAACAAAATTTGTCTTCTGTTAAGGGCATCTAAAACCCTATTATACCTTTCTCCTATGTTTCAAAACAAAAGTGTAATTCTATAAAAACTCAACCCATTTCAAATGCCTCTGATTCAACTTCCCTTGACTATTCAAATATTTCAAATCTTGATAACCAGTAAATTAAAAAAACTCTATTGGAAAAAGATAATGTCTCCAGTTCCTCAATATCTGAACTATAACATAGAACTCATGATCATGAACATAATATTTTTTCTTGGCATCATTCAACTTCCCACTAAAATAAGTAACGAGTTTACCTTCCTGACTCAAAATGGCTCCAATAGCATCGTAGTCTACTTGAAACACCTTGTTAGAATCTAGAAGTGATAAAATAGGTTGTTTCATAACTTTTCGTTTCAACAATCCAAAACTCTTGTCTGCTCCTCTTGTCCACTTAAAATATTTTATATCCTCTCTAATTGTTTCAGTCAAGTGTCCATAGATACTACTGAAATTTTAAATAAACTTTCTATAAAAGATAACCAACCCATTAAAAGATATTATATCAGTAGCACTCATTGGAGTAGCCCATTTGAGGATAGCCTTCACCTTCTCTCGGTCCATTTTTAGACCTTCTACAAAAACTACGAATCCCAAATACATTAACTCCTTCACAAAAATACACTTCTTCAAATTAATAAAAAAATTCTCTTAACCTCTCAAAAACCCTATGAAAATGCATTATATGTTCTTCCAATGTCTTACTAAAGATAGAAATATCATCCAAATAATCAATGACAAACTTAGCTAGAAATTCTTTCAATACTTTTTTCATTAGCCGCATGAATGTGCTCGATGTATTGGTTATCCCAAAAGGCATGACTAACCACTCATAAAAACCCTCCTTTTTCTTGAAGGTTGTCATACATTCATCTCCTTCTCTAATCCTAATTTTATGATATCCACTCTTTAGGTCTATCTTTATGAAATACATATTTCCACTCAAACAATCTATAATATCATCCATTCTTGGCAAGGGAAATATGTACTTGATACTGATCTTGTTGATATCTTGAGAATCTATACACATCCTCCATTATTCATTTTTATTTAGTGACAATACTGCTGGTACAACACATAGACTCAAACTCTCTCACATCAATCCCTTCTAAAACAACTCTTCTACTTGTCCATTCAATTCCTCACTCTCTACAGGATTCAACCTATGGGCTTCCTTGTTTGGAAAATCGGCCCCTTGAAGAAAATCCACCTAATGATTGATCTTTCTCACTAGTGGAAATCCATCAAGTACATTATCAGATATAATATCTTGAAACTCGTCCAACAAGTCTACAAATTTTATAGGTACATCTTCTACTTCCTCTTTACCAACTTTTGGAATTAAAGAAAAAAACCTAAGTCCATGTCTCATACCTTCTAAGAGCTTTCTTCCATCAACTACAAATATTTTGGCATTACTACATAAATTTTACCGTATTTCCTTCAATGGCTTCATCTTGTGTTGGACTCCATCCTTTGTCAAAGAATAAGTATTAGCATGACCATCATGTATAGCGCATCTATCAAACTGCCAAGGCCTTCCTAGCAACAAATGACATGCATCCATGGGTATGATATCACAAATTATTTCATCTTAGTAACTTCCAATCTTGAACTTCACTAAGCAATTCTCATTGACCATGACCGTGTAGTCATCCTACACCCAGGAAATTTGGTATTGACATGGGTATTTTTCCATTTTCAGCTTTAATTTTTTTACCATTTCTTCTTACACCAAATTTTCAGTGCCTATCAATAATCTCTTCAAAACATTTATTGTTAGAGTAATCATTAGTTTTGTTATAAATTAAATCATATTGATTTAATTAGTTAAGTTATTACTCTTTAGTGCTTAATCTTTCTCTTAGGTGCATTAATAATTAATTCTTTTATTAATTATTAATGTGCAACCTAGCTTTTTAGTTTTTTAGGGTTTTGTTCACCTTTATAGGTTCAACCTTGTAATTCTTTTTTCATAACTTGGAAGATAATTTTGCTCTCACATTTTGAATACTTTTTGAGTTCTATTTTTTCATCCTTTCATCTTCTCTCCAGTAATAGGTTATTTTCATGTAGTTGTTCTTCGAGTTCTATGGATTTGTATTTCTCAAATCCTACTGGTATCAAAGTTGTACTACTGTAGCCTAGTCTGGTGTTTTTTGAAGTAGTGATCTAAGGGAGAAAAGCTTAGCCTTTCTTGGGGTTTTTTCTTCAATCTGAAAGTGATGAAATTTTTGGTGCATTTTGGGTGCAAACTGATATCACCATCATGCTCAAAAGGCCTGGGAAACTATATTTTCATATAAAGTTTGTCCATTTTGGCTACAGTAGCCTCTGGCAAAAAACTTTTTCTCTCTCTAGGGTCGTACGACACAAATTTTGAGAAAAAAATAAATAAATAAATAAATAAATAAATAAACACTCTTTAAAAGTCGCACAGGCACTACACAGTGGCTACACCGCCACCCTACGGCCATAGTGCCGCTAGTGTCTGGCCCTCACTTGAGAGTCCTCTCGGGAGCCATCACGACTTGACCGTTGCCCAAGCTCTGCCCCTCCATAGCCTGCCGCCCTGCAATGCTGCTCGGGAGCCACCTCTGCTGACCGGACCTGATGATGTCACCCTATCAGCCGTAATGTCATTTTTTGATAAGGCTCAAAATTTTTTGGTGGTTTCGAAACTATTCGGACAACTAGTTTCTTTTCTGAGTAAAGACGTCATCCTGATGTTAGCGACAACCTTGTGATGGTCAAATGATGGTCAAATTTTTTTGAGTCATGGGAAATGACCATTTTGACGTTAATTTTTTTCCCATTACTGTGTTTGAGCTACCCATTCTGACCTCCTGCAAGTCTTTTAGCCATAACTTGAGCATACGATATCATTTTTTGGAAAACGTGATATCTTCAGATATCTCTTTCCATACCGGAGACCACCATGTGGGTTTGAGTTTCAAAATTTGGCCATTTGATTACCTATTTTTAGTACCAAAGTAGCAAATTCAGTTTCTTTTCTCCCTACATCAGGTCACTAGGTTTTCTTCTTGTTTTTTGTGCTCTTTGAGTTATTTTTTGGTGTACGGGTGATAATATACTACATTGTGGGGCTGCATTTTCATTTCCGTCTTTTACTTCAGCAAGACCCTTCTGCTTCCATCTTTTTTCTCTCAATGTTAGACCCTTTAGTTGGCTGGCTAATGCCACATAACTACCATACCTGGAAAGTACACATGACCAAATTGCTCATGTCACGGGGGTTATGGTCCTTTCTAGATGAGAACCAACCTGCTTTACAGCGTCCTTTTGTGATTCTTCATCAAATAAACAAGATGGATAAAGCCATGGGCTTAACTGCACTGAATATCTCTGACACTCTCTTGTTCATTAAGAGAATTTTCACACTCATCGGGCCATCTAGGGAAAGTTTGCAGATCTATTTGGCACAGTGAATAAGTTTTGGGCACTACAGTTTGATGCCAAGTTGACATCTCTATCTCCTGACAGTTTTTCCACCATTGAGGAATTCTTGATGAAGTTCAATGCTCTCTGTCCACTTTTATCGGGATGTGGGAAGACCAAATCAGATAATGAGTGTATCTTCCTGATACTCTCAAAGCCTCAAGGATAGTTCCAGATCTTCTCCTCCACTTTCTATTCCACTATGGATACTTTGGGTCCTAGGCACATTATTCCTTCCTTTGTGGCCTTCTATGATCGGTTGACTTGAGAGAAGCCAAAGATTCAATAGCTAGATGATACTTCTGGCTCTATGAGACATGCTTTGGTTACTCATCAATCTTTATGGAAATTAGAATAGAAACAAGTATCACCAACCATAGAGTTTTGGAAGGATTCTCCTTCTTAGCATTCCTCTGGCCCACCTCCTTTACATAATGGGAAATTGAAGACCAAAAAATATAAGTGTGATTATTGTAATAAGCCCAATCATGATGAGTCTCAGTGATTTCAAACAAAGGTAGATGGATATGTCCAACAAATTTTTGATTTGACAGCTCTTCTTCACAAGAGAAAGATTGATATTCCTTCTTCCTCTTCTCACTGGTCTTCTTCATCATCTTCTTAGGAAGATGGGTCAGAAAATGGAAAGAGTCATGCATTATGTGCATCTGCTATTTCTCCCTCTTCTAGATGGCTAGTAGATTTATGTGCTTCACACCATATGGAATCTTCTCGGGGTTTATTCTCATCTTTTGAGAGCTCACCTACCCCACACATTCTGATGGGGAATAACATTGTTATAAATACTTGTGGGAAGGGTTCTAATAACATTGATGATGGCACATTCCAAGATGTAATATGTGTTCCATCCTTGTCCTCTAACCTTCTCTCCATTTATCAAATTACTCATAGTGGGACATGGAAGATATTTGAGTTCACTCAAGATTCTAATGAAGCCCAAAACCCTTAGAAACAATAATTCACAAAAAAACAACACAATACCAGAATGATAGAACTCCAAATTCTCATTAACTGGATCCAACTACTCTGACTCTACAATGAAAGAAAACTCCTACTTATTACAATTCCAAGAATTACCATATTCTAATTATTTATCTTCATTTATCAAGGTCCTCCTGATAACTAGGGTTTCTCCTTTCTCATCATCATCTGAGTGTTCTAACTAAGCTTCTTCATTTGCATGTACAAATCATTCATGGCCTTCAGTCCCTATGTCTGTCCTTCCTTGATGTTGTGGGCATTCATAGGATTAGTGTTCTTCTTCTCTAGAGTAGAAACATCTCCCACAAAAGACTCCTATTCTTGGTCCTTTCCCTCTTCCTCTTCCTCTTTGATCCCTATTATTTTCATCATGAGAAGGATTAAAATTATTTCCCCTCTAATTCTCACTACTACTTGACTCATCATTCTTTTTCCGATCTTCATTTTAGCCTCCATAAGACATTCGCTTGATGTTACACCTTGACCTCTTCCACCTTTCTTTCTTTCAAGATTCTTGTTCAGCTTCTCTTCCACCCTTAAGGAAAATTGGTATGCCTCTTGAATGCTAGTCATTCTAACTAGACTCAACTCCTCCTGAATACTAGGCCTTAACCCATGAAGATACTTGGCAATTTTTTCCTTCTCAACTTCTACATGACCTTTTCTAATGAGGACTCGGTAGAAATATATTGTATACTCCTGCACAAATATTCCCTCTAGTTTCAACCCTTTCATTTTCTGTAGCAGATCGATCTCATAATCAATGGGAATGAATTATCTCTTCAATTTCTCCACTATTCTATCCCATCTCGTGATTTTCTCCTTTCCTTTTCTATTCCTCTCCAATTGAATCTCCTGCCACCAAATTTTTGCATGATCATTTAGTTTAGCCTTCACAAATTTGACCATATATGGATCTTCAACATATTCATACTCAAACTATTATTCTAGATCATTTATCTAGTCGATCAGTTCCTCTAGGTTAAGATTTCATGAAAATGTGGGAACTTCAATCTTGGCTCTCTTTCCAATATTGGAAATTTCCCAAATAAACCTATCCTCCTTAGGATCTCTAGGCACTTTTGGTGCTTCTTGGTCACTTTTTCCTTCTTCTTTGAATTCATCTTCACTTTCATCTCTAACCGCAATATTCATTCCTCTACATAGCTCCTCTTGCAATGCTTGCACTTGTCTCTAGAGGGCTCTAAAACCCTCTTCTGTCACACTTGCAACTCTCTTACAATGGTTCCTTTGTGGTGGCATTTTTTACTCCTATCACTCATACTCACAATCACACTCATGGTGCAAACTACCTCACACTCAGTGATCCGTCTACACACTCAAGAAATCCTTTGATACTACTTGATTAAGGGTACTCCTCTTATTAAAATAAACACACACACAACAAAATCGAGAATAAAAACAAATTGTAAGGAAAAGAAATGGACTTTCTATTATCTCCAATAATATGGAATTACAATGTTCATAAATAGTATGCATATCCACATGGGCATTTTCATTACAATATTATGCAAGCCATAGCTACCAAATGCATTTCCACAAAACTGCCCTAGCTAACCCTATGGGCCTTCATTAAATAGGCAATTTAACGACCCAAGAAGGTTCTAGAAATTTTAACCCTAAATTTTGAGGTCGACCATCCCTAAGATATGATTATTCATTTTTATTACAATAGAATAGGCCCCAAACAAATATCAGAACTCAAAAGAAATTTTGAAGGAATTTTATTTTCTTCTATTTTAGTTAGCGCAAATTTTGGAGACCATAACACATTGCCCATTAACACGATTTACTATTATAACCCCTTTTCAGAAATGGCACAAATTTATCTACAACATCTAAGCAGTGTAAGTTCAAGTCAACCAAGGTTTCAACCCCTTTTGGAGCCTCTAAAGCCTCAAAAATTGAGTTCAAAGTTTCTTTAACCTACTGCCAACAGTGAAATTTTCCATATCTTCAAAACTAGACTTGATCTTGCAATGAAATGTATCTGGTAGGTTGATATAATAAAAGTGAACTTCCTAGGAAGAAAATAGAACATTCTAAGATCAAATGAAAAACTTACTAAAAATAGTAAATTTCCATAAATAGCAACTCTGCACAAAGATAGCCCTTATTGAAAAGAAACCAAAAAATATTTTTGGGTGATGCAAGATTTCTCTTACACCCAGGATGCTCCTGCATCAAATGTAACTATCTTTACTTTCGGTTTTCTATTTCTTTCTTTGTTGCATTCCTTTATAGTCAGAAGTAGTGATTCTTCATTCACAACATCATCATCATTGTCAAATGAATATTCCTCCATAGTGAATAGACTTATTTTTTTATCTATATTATTTGTTTTTCATAAAGATTAAATATGTCACTTCTTTTGAATTCTTCTTGATAAGGACATCTAGAAGCGAACCAACCAATTTTACAAATAATAAAACATTCTAGATGTAAGTTACCTTGTTATTGGTTCCTCTCTCCATTCTTCTTACATAATTTGATTCAATATCATTCATTTATTCCTTATCTCTAAATGATACTTTGAATGCTTATTTTTTTCTCTTTTCCTTGATCTCAACCATTTAAGTGACCTCGAAAGTAAATAATAAACCAAGCAGTCTATTCAGGGTGTAGGAATCCAAATCGTGACTTTCTTCAATTTCATATTTCTTTGTCTTGTATGGTTTAGGTAGAGTCATCAACACTTTTCTTACTACTTCATTTTATTCTATTATTCCTCTAGTACTCTTGATGGCATTCACAATCTCATTTACTCTATGAATATAAGCTTCTATGAACTCATCATCACCCATCTTCATATTTTCAAGTTTGTACTTCACATTTGACACTTTGGGTTATTTTATTTGGATCTCCTTCATACACAACTCTTAATTTATCTCAGATCTCTTTTACAATTTTCAATCCAATGTATTTTCCAAATAATTCATCACTTAAACAACTGCCAATGGAAAACCTTTCTTTCAAATTATTTTACTCATCCTTTATCTTTTCTAGACTCAGTGGTCCAATTGGAGGTGAACCTTTTTGAATGATTTCCCATTATCCTTTTCGTAGAGACCCTAAATGAAAGTCTGTGCATTCCTTCCAATAAGAGTAATTTGTACCTTTAAACTTTGGATCATTTAAACACATATCCTGCACCATACCATATCACCCTTGAGCCATTAATCTTTACAAGAAGGGACCAAGCTTTGATACCAATTTTTGAACACATAATAGGACTGAGAGGGAGGCATGAAACATTCTGGAGCACAATAATAACTTCATTCAAATATTGATAATCTACAAAAATACCATTAAAAACTATCTCTAATGAATCAGTAAAGAAAAAAGTTGGATCATAACAAGAATACCAAATTTATGTGGAAAATCCAAGGATGAGAAAAACCACAACAAGAATATAACTCACTACATGAGTAATTTGTATGGCAATGATTAGGCTCACTTCCTAGACTTGAAACTATGGTGCACTGCCTTAGGGAAAGATATAAGAGACTTGTACAAATTAAACTCAATGTATCAAGACAAGATACAAAACGATCTACCAAAAAACTCACTATCATCCATCAACATTAAAATTAGTGTATATTTGATAAGAGTCTCCTGAAGATGAATCAAGAACACTTGATCTTCTAAATATATTTCTTGAGGATTATATTTTTGATTAGTGACACTCTATCTCTAAATGTATTTTTGTCAAGATCAAACTTCTAATAAGAAACAAACTATCTCTAATTGGATTTGTTTCAACCTCAAAATTTTGATCAACAATATAAAATACTTTTCTTCAGCACATTCATAACACAACACCAAAATCACACTTCTTCCCTTGAATTGGAATCCTTAAATATATGACAGATTATTATAAGATTTACTGCAAGTTGACCTCAACCAAGATTATATAAATTGAATCATCTTGACTCAAGACACATGTAGTGGTCCACCCTTGGAGAAAAAGAGGACCCAAATATATCCTAACACGTTCTTTTAGGATAAATCCATGTGTCCACAAATAAATGAGTGTCATCTCTGAAATATAACATGTGAATAGGCTATTAGAACTAGTCGACCAAATAACATCTTTTGAACCACTCCTAAAGAAAGTAGATCTCCACACACCAAGGTGAATCCCAAATTAATATTCTAACCTTAATTCTGAAGTATACCCAAATCAAATAATGATCCCAAATGAAGTAGCACATCCAAATACATACGAACATAACAAAACTGAATATATTGACTTACGAACGACAAATATCTGAAGAAAACATATTGTACGAGAAATAATGACCATCATCCTTCACATAATATAGAAAATAATATATAGAAGACACCTAGATACTCTAGAACAGTATGATATAACATACTCCATTTAGAGATCACCAATAATCAAGTGAAGAAACACCAAACCATCTAGACCTAGCATATCTAACATCCAAACATTTCCTACCAAAAAGTTTGATATAAATGACAACCAACATCTCTCTCTCTCTCTCTCTCTCTCTCTCTCTCTCTCTCTCTCTCTCCTAAAGCCTATGCCTTAA
>MU226035.1:1640167-1651510 GCA_018584345.1 Thuja plicata
AGATGTTCATGATCCTATTGAAAATTCTAATGCTCACTCTAAAGATGCTAATGTCCTTGGTTGTCATATACATGCCGATGAACTTATTGATTATCCTTTTGCGTCTTCCACGTCCATCCTTGGACCTTCTCCACCAATACTAAGGGCTTCACATTTTCCTTCCATCTTGGGTCCTTATGTCCCTTCACTTTCCCCTCCTAACTCTCCTAATTCATCATCCATATTGGGTCCTTACGTCCCTCCATCTCCTATCTTTCCTCAAGATCAACATAGATGCATACCCTTGAATCATTTTCATCCATCCACCCATCTAAACCAGTCATATTCTTTTTCTTCTTGCAAGAAACTTGAATGTTCAATATAAGAAAAAGAAGGAATACAAGAATCCATCTAAAAAAGAAGATCACCATGTCTCCTCTAATTGACATGGGGGCATCAAGTCAAAAGAGATATCTAAGAAGAAAACTACAAGACAAGTATGGGTTCCAAAATCCATCATTGAAGATATTCTCCCTAAATCATCAAAAAGAAATGAAAATCCTACGACTATATGGATTCCAAAGTCTCTCTTGAAAGAGTCTTATGTTGAGAAACAAGTGAATTTGACATTCAAGCTTCCAAAAGCTTCCACTTCATCTTATTCCAAAAACATTCTTTCATTTCATGCGCCTAAACTGCAACCTCTGTTATCCATTCACCACATTCCCTCACGTATTCCTTCATTCACATTTCCTCCATCCTCTCGCCACCCTTCAAGGTGTGTATTGACATTGATCTTGCCTTCCTTTTCGTCCACCCTTTCACAATCCTTCCATTCACTATCCTTCTACCTTGTACTCTTTTTCCTCATTTGTCTATTCCTCCTATCTTCCAACCTCACTCGCTTTGCATAAAACCTTATCCTCCATTTCCCTCTTTCATCGTCCTTTCCCTATCAGCATCTTTGAGCATATCATTTTGAATCCTTCGCATATCATGATTTATCATTTTAAGGAGTATTATCTAAAAAGCTTGCCTTCTTCCAAAAAACTCAAAAAAAATTCAAAAAAGAAAAAAAAAAATATTAAAGAGAAATAAATTCGTCCTATGGTGAAAACCACTCCCTTGTGGCACCTTGGATAAGTACCATGATGAAAACCTGGCAATCAAGTGTCATGCGTAGTTCTTCTACATCTTTCATCCATTCTGTATTCTTTCTTTGATCTTGACAATGTTGATCTAGACACAAATATTTGGGCTATCTTGTGAACTATCTTATGATGATCTTACTTTCATTCCTTTCATGTTTATCCTTCATATCTATCTTCCTCCATTCATTTTCACCTATCGCTATCCTTTTCCCCTTTGGTCTTGATCTTAAAAAAGAAAAAGAAAAAGTAAAACATGGTCCTATGAAGCCTCTTGACATGTCTACTCCTTTGGACTGCATTCTTTCCGGCTATTGCATTACGCTTGTGTGACTTATCCTATGCTAGCCTTTCATTTCTTGTCCAAATGTGCTTTACATGATGTTTCTTTTTCCCTAGCTTAGGTACTCTTGAGGAGTTTGCCTTTGAAGATTTCTTCCCTTCATTCTTCTTCATTCTCATGTCTTCCATCTCTTCCACCAGCTTGCTAATCTTCTTTGTATCATTCCAATTTTTATCGGATGTCTCCACCTTGCTAAACATTGGGACTGCACGATGTGATCTGCTTGGGAGTTTGATGCCCATTCTGTCTAGGGGCATCCTTTTGTACATAATTATTGATCCTGAAAAAATCTAGAAAAATGATATATTGTCAAAAAATCTAAAAATCAAAAAATGTCCTGAAAAATGATCATCTTAGTGAAAACCTAGCAATAGGCGCTTTGATGTATCTCCAAAAAAATTATATATTCAAAAAATACAAAAAAATCAACAAAAATTCAAAAAATTCAAAAAAATAGAAAAAGTGCCTTGGTGAAAACCTGGAAACAGGCACCTTGGTAACAAAAATTCAAAAAAAATTATAAAAAGAAGAAAAAAATGAAAAAAATAAAAAATGAAAAAATTGTAATAAAATCCAAGTGGTGAAAACCTGGAAACGGGCACTACTTGAGGCCTTTGCACCCCTATTTCTTAGTGCGTGACCTCAACACTTAGCCTTTCTCCATCATGCCTTGTCCTTGTTGCCTTGGTCTAGAATTGGTCTTTGTCTCTGTCTAGGGGGCATAACTGTGTTAGCTTCGGTCTCTTGGATGCGTTCATCTTTAAGACACCTCGCAAATGGTGTTTTTCAACACCACCCCAACTGTATTTTTCAATACAACCATTGACATCGAGTGTTTTTCAACACTTATCAGTTTGGTCTTACCCCGTTTTGTCTTGTGGTCTTACCTGTTTGCAAGCATTCGATCCTTATCCTCGGAACTCAGTATCGGTTAACACACATAAATTTTTAAACGCAACACTTAATGCTTGATCTATGTCATGATCTTTTCTTTGTGTGCTGACTGTTATTGATTTTCGTTGAGTGTCCTTGTCTAATAAGTCTCTCCATGATGCATAGCTAGAGGACTTGGGACATGGGGCATGTTTTTATTTGCTTCCTGCTTTATGCTTCATTATTTTTGCCCAACCATTT
Source organism: Thuja plicata (assembly GCA_018584345.1). Lineage (NCBI taxonomy): Eukaryota > Viridiplantae > Streptophyta > Pinopsida > Cupressales > Cupressaceae > Thuja > Thuja plicata. The sequence continues at coordinate 1,642,772 of MU226035.1, forward strand.
TGTTGGTCGTCCTGGCCTCTATGCCTTAATGCGAGCATGGTTTTGCTACATTAAATTGGGTAAGCTAACATTATAGTCATCTTGACCTTTATGTCTTTGATGCTTATGTAAGAATCTTTCCACATTTCAAATCTGATATACATCACATTCATATCTTCATAGTTGCGCTCGTGACTAGTGATGGTTGTGTGATGTTTCCGATATAAATCACATTAATATCTTCATAGTTGCGCTTGTGACAAGTGATTATTGTGTGATTTTCCGATGTCCGTTAATAATGGCCCAATGATGAAAATAAGTTCCTTTACATTCTTTTATGAATGACGAACACAAGATCCTATGTTTTTTGCCCTATTGCAAGTACACCTTTGCATTTTCATGTAGCTTGCATTGTTAGACTTCATGTTAGTTTGCATTTTTAGGCTGCATTATGAGTTTGAGAGGGTTTTCCCTTCATCTTTCTTGTGGACTTTTAATCAACTATGATCACGATCTGATCTTCATTTCCTTATCTTATTTTGTGATCTCAATCGAAATTTTCTATCTTAAACAGTTGATTAATTTTGGGGCATTCTCTTTCTTAAGGAAAATTCTCTTTCTTCTCTCCATTTCTTTCCACCTCTTCCAAACTTCTATCTTTCATTCGCTTTCACCCCACTTCTTCCTCTTCTTCTTCTTCTTTCTTCTTCTTCTTCTTCTTCTTCTTCTTCTTCCCCCACTTCTTTTCTTCTAATTCAATCTTGGGGCATAATATTTTGTGCTTAATGATCTACCTTGGTTCCGTGATCTTTATATCTTTCATCTTACATCAAGAACCTTATCTTTAGTTTGATTTGATCATAATTTATCAATTTTCTATTTCTCTTCTATCTTATTTCGATTTTGATCACGAGGGGGCAGTACCTATCAAACTTCAATCTTTGATTCAGCTTTATCAATTATATCAGTATTTCTTGAGATTCTTATCTCTGACATGTCAATTACTTATTTCGGTGTTGACTTTGTCTTTTTGTGTTTAGTTCTATCCTGATGTGTTCCCATTTTGACCACACGTCTGGGTTGTTTTGTGATCCCATTTTGACCTCACACTTCAACTGCATTCTTTGACTACATGTGTTCCCGTGTTGACCACACATTTGTCAAAGAGGGGCAAATGTATGCACCCTAAAATGGTCACCTAGACTTTGGGCCCCATTTATTATTTTATCATTTTATCAAATTTTTGAATCAATGCTTTGGAACATTTTCAATTCAAATCAATTTCCTTGATCAAATTGTAATTAATTCAATTATTCAATTATTTTAATATTTCCTAAGGTTTGATATTTTTATTTAATTAACAGATTTAATATCCCTTTTAATTAAATAAAATTCCTCTTATTTAATTACAAGATTTAATCTCCCTTTTAATTAAATAAAATTCCTCTTATTTAATTAAATTCAATTTCCCCCATTTAATTAAATAAAATTCTTCTAATTTATTTAATTGAAAGAAAACCTCTTTTAATTAAATAAATAAAAATCCCCACTTAAAGCACTTTATTTGTTGAAAAATGAAATGAATTAAATTAAAAATTAAATAAAAATCCCTTTTTCTTCACATCTTTCTAAGTGGTGGGTTTTTGCCTCTTAATCGTAGCCTTTGATTTTTGCCTCTTAATCTCAATCGTTCCCTTTCCTTTAAAAGGAGACCTTTCCTTCTCATTTTCATATTAGAGTTTTTAGTATTGTTATGTTGTAGGTTTGGAGAGCAATTTTAGAGGAGCATTTGAGCATTTGAGCTTGGATATTGCAACTTCTCTCTTCTTGTCTCATTCTTTCTTGCATTCATGACTCCTCATATAGATTATAATCATGTTTATTTCCATAGATTAGATTTTCATTCATATTTCCTTTCATAGACTAATATGCATTGTTATCATATAAAGTAGATTTCATTTTCATGCATTTGAATCTCTCATTTCATGGTGTATTTGCAATGGACACAACTAGGTCAATCTGAGGGCCTTCATTTTACATTTTTACACATCCATGACTAGAGAACTATGGATTGATATTTGAGGCCTCATTCTTGAGAAACCTTGAATGGAATGATTCATAGAAGTGTGACAACATTTATGCACATAATAGGGTGTTTGTAACCTTTAACAAGGTTGGCTCTTCACCGAGCTCACTTCATAAGAGTGAAAATTTTGAGTTACCGATCCCAAATGGTTTTTCCCTTATCAATGTTTCCACATTAAAAATCCATGTGTCAATGTGTTTATGAGTCATTAATTTAGTGTTTTGTATTACACATAACTAATCTAGATTGATCGGTATACACTAAGAAATTTACTATTTTTCGGTAAATGAAAGAATGTTATCCGGTAAACATAAAGAACAAGGTTTAACAGTGAACTCCGAGCAATAATTATTTGATAAGTTTATTTGAAGGCATTCATGTTGTAGGACTAAAGATAACTAGAGGCTTAATATTGTGGTACTAAGTCTTTAGGTTGATTTATTAAAATATTTTTGAGGCCACTGATTCACCCCCCCTCTCACTTATTCTAACACTTGGTATCAGAGCTTGTGTACTTAGAAAGGGAGGTTAACAGCTCACGAGATGTGCCCAAGTTGAATAAAGACAACTTTACATCATGGCAAAGAACAATAAGAATCTACCTATCAGGTATTGGTAATAATTTTACTCAACACCTTAATACTGAATATGTGTTGCCTACAGGACCTCACACTCTTGAGAAGTTGAGAGAAAAGAATGAGCATAATTGCATGATGATAGAGCTTGCTTCCTCACTCTCCAATGTTGAGTTTGAAGATGTCAAAATCTCCATCTCTGCAAGGAAAATATGTGATAAATTTAAGCTGGCACATGGGGGAGATGCTAATGTACTAAGAGCCAAGGCAAAAAGCCTAAGAGGGAGGTTTAATGACCTAAGGATGAAATAAGGAGAAAATATCACTCAGTATAGCTACAGAATCAAAGAGGTAGTCAATGTTATCTGAGGAGTTGGAGGTGTACTTGAAGAAAAGATAGTGGTAAGTAAAATTCTAAGAACATTACTGCCTGTACAGGCTATTAGAGTATCGGCTATACAAGAAATGAGAGAAGTTGCAAACAATATTATTACTCTAGATAGTCTGATTGGTATACTGATTTCATTTGAGATGAATAACTTTGATAATATTGTCTTACCATCTATAGAGTCTACATGCAAATCTTCTTTGAAAATAAGCAAGTCAAGTCAAAGACACACTATGAGGAATGATAGTGAAAGTGATAATAAGGATCAAGGACTTGATGATATTGAAGCACTAATGGAAAGAAGATTGTAGAGAGGCAAAGGGAGATACAAAGGTAAATTACCACTTGTATGTTTAATTGTAAAGAGGTTGGACACTTACTTGCAAGATGTCGTAACAGAAGAAAAGATCGCAGAAGTAATGACAAAACATATGAAAATGTTGAAATATAGCTTCGTTCGTGTTTAAGTATGTTGATGATCATAAGCACATTCATATATATTATTGTTATCATCACCATATTATTAAAATAGATCGAATGCATTATTATTGAATGCATGACTAAATGAATCACACATGGTGGACTGTAGTTACATCCATTATATATATATATATATATATATATATAATCATGATAACATCGTGGACTGTAATGTTATTATAGCCACGATAGTCATTGTGTAACTGTAATAACATTACAGTGCAAGATGACATCATTCCTCCTTTATTGTGATTCAAGATACAATTGAGATCGTATCATTTAGAAATTATTATTATGAGCATTATCATGGTTGATTAAATTTTTAAGATAACTAATATTAAACATAGGTTCATGACCCTACATGGAAACTACCATGTTTGGTCATGACTTTACATATTAATATATATACTTATCGATAGTGTGGAATCAATCAATCACTAAGGCAATTGTATTCTACAACAACATATAAATTATGAGTAATATATATTGCATCTTCTGATCTAATATTCCTTAACATGGTATCAGAACAAGGTTATTAGAGAAGATATATATTTATTTTTAATATTTTATATAAACATAATAAAATTTGTGTTTATTATAACAAAAAAAAAAAGAGAAACGGCTCACGGTATGAGAATGGAAGATAGACTTGAGGGTGCATCCAAATTTATATCTTGGAAAACTAGAATTACTTCTCTTCTTTTAGAAATAGAATTGGACAAATATATAGAGAAAGAACCCCATATACCTGAAGATAAAGTGGAAAAATCCACTTGGAAAAGGTGAAATAACAATGCCAAGAAGTTGATTATTGACTCTGTCAAAGACTCTATACTTCCTAGTATTTCAAGATTAACTACTGCTTTTGAAATATTCAAAACCATTCAAGACACGTTTGAAATCAATAATGCTAGTAGATTGTTGACTCTAAAACAACAACTTATGAATATAGAAATGAACAAAGGGGAAACAATTACCTCTTATGTTTTGAGAATTTCAGAATTAAGGGATCAACTCCTTACTATTGGAAATAAAATGGATGATCTCAAAATATCCTTAATTTCTCTAAGAGGATTACCTATCCCTTGGGAATCCTTCATTTAGTGCATAAGTGCAAGACCTCCATTACCAAAACTTGAACAACTAAAAAATGATTACACTCAAGAAGAATCAAGATTAATCTCAAGAGGAATAGGACCTAGCAAAGAAAGTGAAGTTCTGGCACTCCACATTTCTAACAAAAATAAGAAATCATCCAAAAGGAAAAGGAGCACTAAAAATTTCAATAAAAAGGATCTTTCAAAAGTACAATGCTACAAGTGTGAGAAATATAGACATATTCACAAATATTGTCCAGAAAAGAAGAAAATTCAAGTTGAACTAGCTGCAGTCAAAGAAATGGAAAACCCACTCTTCTTCTTAGCTCTGTCAAGTGAACTAAACTCAAATAAAAGCACCTGGATAATTGATAGTGGAGCCTTCAGAACTATCACTAGATTTAGGGAACAATTTGAAATATTTAAAGGGAACTCGTCGGAAGAAGTTACAATAGGTGATAACTCTACTTATCTCATGAAAGGAATTGGGACCTGTTCAATCAAGATAAGAGGAGTGATCTTATAGTTAAAGGAAGTACTATATGTACCTGGAATAAAAAGAAACTTAATCTCCATATTAGGATTAGCTAATCAAGGATATAGAGTCACATTCAATGAATATAAAGTTCTTCTCTAAACTAAAAATTCCAATATCAAGAATATCATTACTATAGGATCTAGGGAAGGTAGTCTATATAAAATATGTGGTAAAAAAAAAATTGCCTTAATCCATAAAGTTCAAAACAATAATGAAATATGGCACAAAATGTTAGGCCATATTAGATATAGTGCTCTTCCAACTCTAAAAAGAATCACTTTAGGGATACCTCATCTTAAACTTGAACACTCGGGCATATGCAAAGGTTGTGCCTTAGGAAAAAATACAAAAGGGTCCTTCCCGACAACTGAACACAAATCAAAAAATGTACATTAGAACTTATTCACATAGAACTATGTGGGCCTATGTAAAATCACTCCTTGACAAGTGCCTTATACTATATAATATTTTTTGATGATTACTCTAGAAGAACCTGGATATACTTCCTAAAATTAAAAGAATCCAATGAAGTTCTATCTAAGTTCAAAGAATTCAAAGCACTAGTTGAAAATCAAACTGGCAAGAAAATAAAAACCCTAAGGTCTGACAATGGAGGTGAGTATACTTCTGATAGTTTTAAATAATTTTGCAAATCTGTTGGGATTAAGAGGGAGTATATTGTACCATATAATCCTCAACAGAACGGAGTAGCGAAAAGAAAAAATAGAACCATCATCGAAGTAGCAAAAACCATGATGCATGACCAAAACATTCACATCTCCTTTTGGACAGAAGCTGTAAGCAAAATAGTATACATACAAAATAGGTGTCCTCATGCTATCGTAGAAAATACTACACCAGAAGAAGCACTCATAGGAAACAAACATGACTTAAGCAATCTAAGAGTGTTTGGTTGTTGTGTTTACATTCATGTTCCAAAAGAAAAGAGAAGTAAAATAGAACCATCGTGGAATAAGGGTATACTTGTAGGATATAGTGAGGATATTAAGGGATATCAAATCTATATCCCAGGCCAAAGATCACTTGAAATCAGCAGAGATGTAAAGTTTGAAGAAAACTTCATATCCACAGATACTGAGGATGATTCCATAATAGGTCTAGATAGAGATCTTACAACTGAGAATGAGAGGGAGAATAAAACAATATATTCAGAACCTGCATCTTCAAATGTTGAGCCTACATCTTCAAATATTGAATCTACATGTCCAAATGTTGAGAATAATGGAATATCAAATAACACCTAGAGACCTCTATGGTCAAGAAACATGTTTGAAGAAAATAATGTAGAGCCAGATCAAATATTAAGAGAAAATAAGAGAACAAGAACACAAAAATGTTATGCTTCCCTTCTAATTGAGCTTGCAAAATCTGAACCTGACAGTGTTCAAAAAGAATTAACAAAACAAGCTTGGAGAGAAGCCATGATTGAAGAGTATTAGTCCATTATGAAAAATGATTTTTGGGACATTGTATCTAGACCCAAAAATAAATCAGTTGTCTCTTCAAAATGGTTATTTAAGATCAAATATGCTCCAGATTGCAGCGTTGAAAAACAAAGGTCAATTTTTTTCAAGAGGATTCTCAAAAAAGGTTGGGATTGACTATGAAGAAACATTTTCTCCTGTAGCTCGATACACCTCTGTAAGAACCATTCTTGCAATCAAAACATCTAAAGGATGGGAAGTACACCAAATGGATGTCAAGACAAATTTTCTAAATGGGATAATTGAGGAAGAAGTATACATAGAGAAACCAGAAGGTTTTTTCACACATGATAAGAACCACTATGTTTGTAAGTTAAAGAAAGCTCTTTACGGCCTTAAACTAGCCCCCAGAGCATGGTATGAAAGGATAGACAACTATGTCACCAAACTAGGGTACTCCAAAAACATAGCAGACTCTAACATCTACTTCAAGGTAGTAAATGATGACATGATAATTTTAGTTATGTATGTTGATGACTTGCTTATAACAGGAGAAGATCACCTGATTGCAAAATGCAAACAAGACCTAGTAGCTAAGTTTGATATGAAAGATATGGGCCTACTTCACTATTTTCTAGGTCTAGAAATTTCGCAAAAGGAATATCACATTTTCTTAAATCAGGAAAACTATACAACTGACATCCTAACCAGATTTGGAATGATGGACTGTAAACCATTGGCTATCTTAATGGAAATAAATCTACACAAGCTAAAAAGTGAAGCCGTAGATTTTTAACCTACAAAACCCTCACCATACATAAAAATTGTTGGATCTTTCATGTATCTAGTAAACACACGTCCTGACATATGTTATGCAACAAATGTACTAAGTCACTTCATGTGTGAACCTAAGAAAATACACTTGATGGATGCTAAGAACATTCTGAGATATTTATGAGGAACCATTGGACTTGGTTTGAAATATGAAAAGGTTGAGATCCAACTTCAAGGTTATTCTAATTCAGATTGAGCAGGAACTTCCACAGATCACAAGAGCACCACAGGATGTTGTTTTAGTTTTAGGATTAGAAATGATATCTAGGTTCAACAAAAGACAATCAGCTATTGCTCAGAGTTCCACTAAAGAACAATACATGGTTGCCTCTATGGGAGATTGAGAAGTAGTATGGTTAAGGAAGCTATTGTTTGATCTCTTTGGAAAACCACTGGTACTTACCATCATTCATTATGATAATCAAAGCTACATCAAACTCTTAGTAAATATAGTCTTCCATAATCGATCAAAACACATAGAGATTCCTTACCATTATATAAGAGACATGGGAGATAGAAACATCATTAAAATAGTTTATATCAGCACTAAGGAACAAAATGCTGACATCTTTACCAAACCTCTTGCAAAATTGAAGATAGAACTTCAGAAGAAAAATTGCTATGACTAGACTTTAAACTTGTTGGGATGAAGTTCCTACTCTTGTACTTTGTATTCATGAATATGTAAATAAAAATTATTTTGAAATATTTCATTTGTGATCAAGAAGAAAACAATCTTCTATATAATTGGGGTTACTTTTACAAGGTGACGATCTTGACAATAGTTAACCAAACTTCAAGATTGACACCCTAACAGGTTGTCTTGGAGTGTGTCGGATATCTTGATGTTGGGATAATATTAATGGATTGTGTAATAACTCATATATCATGATTGAAAACCACATGGGTTGTCTTGTATTGTGATGGATATCATGATATTGAAATTTCTAAGTATAAATCATGACTAAGACTTCTATAATATTGTCCCGAATTGTGTCGGTAATCATGGCATACTATGACTTTCTACAATACATCTTAAACCATCTCTTACTAAGAGGGAGTGCTTAAATATAGCTTTGTTCCTGTTTAAGTATGTTGATGATCATAAGAAAATTCATATATATTATTGTTATCATTGACATATTATGAAAATAGATCGAATGCATTATTATTGAATGCATGACTAAATGAATCGCACATGGTGGATTGTAGTTACAGCCACGATATCTATATATATATATATATATACACACACACACACATATATATACATATATATATATATATATATATGTATATATATATATATGTATATAT